>MVAK01000129.1:0-50709 GCA_014825535.1 Cystofilobasidium bisporidii
CTCTCGCCGTCGGCGGGCGCGATCGAGAGACGGCATCCAGGCCGAGCGATGCAGCAGCATTGCTCGCGGTCAATCCCGGTGCCCTCGATGCTCACTGCCCTCCCTCTCATCACGACCTCTGCAGCCCTCCACCATCCATGACCTCTCGTGCTCGCCTCGGGTAGCTCACATCTTCTGATTTGCGCCGTTCACCCCAACCCGGCATCATGAAGGCCGTTCCTGCGGTTGCGCGCCATCCAAGAGAGCCTCCCGTCGAGCAGTTGAGCCTTCTTCACCCCGGCGACAGCCCAGATGAGCCCAGATGCCGCTTATCCCTCCACAGGAATTTAAGCAATCCATGTACGGCATCATCTACCACGTCGCGGGGCTCGTCCCGCCCTTGTGGCAACCTACCGTGGAACCGGGTGGAACGGCGTGGACGACCCTCGCCGCCTCATCGTTTACCTTGGCTTGCCATCGGCATCCCACTGCTTTTGCAGCCGGGTACCAGCTGCTTGGAACCGAGCCCAAAGTCGAGCTGTTGTCGCGTTGGCCTGATGTTGGTCCCTCCCGCTGGCGTGACAAGAGTCAGTTTTCCTCTCGTGCCGCTCACCCCGTTGGAGCGTTGCATGTCACCTCATCGTCGGGAGCCGCGGATGTATCTGGCTACGGCTTGCCAGCCCGAAGTCTGGCGCCAGGCTGACCAGCACACCCCATCTTCAAACTGGCATGGTGCAGGTCGAGAGACGATGATGGTCGAGACCCGACGCTTGATAACCCGGGCGCCTGAGCAGCAGGCCCATCAGGGCCGGCACGGATCTTTCTTCCTGCCATTCAACGAGCGTGTGTTCGCGGCTCGCTGAGGTGAGCACACGGACGCGCCTCCCTAGCTGCCCGTGGTGTGGCGTTCTTGGCGACGCAGCCTCCCAGAAGCAGCTGTCCTGGCTGCTTGCCTTTGAGGTGAGAGTCGGGACCCCTCCTGGCTGGGGCACTACAAATCGAGGAAGGTGGGCAGAGAGCTGCAGCTGACCCACTCCCGGCCACCACCACCGACTCTTTCCCACCTCCTCCTGCGCTGCCGCCAGCATGCATCTCAAACCGCTCCTCCCTCTCGCCCTCCTCTCTTCTACCGCTCTCGCCCTGCCGGCCATTGCGCCTGAGAGCAAGCGGGACGCCGACCTTGAATCCCGCGCTGCGCTCGAGGCCCGCGCGGGCCAGTACACGACCATCGTCTCGGGCAGCATCCCGTCCAACTGGAAGCTGGCGTCGCAGCGGCTGGTCGGTGCGTATCACAGCGCTCCCGTTGAACGCGCGCGCAAAGTCAGTCAGTCGCTCACTATCCACTCTGTTCGCCCCCACAGCCGTCCAGTCCGACTTCTATGGCACCTACCAGAGCTGCTACTACACGCCGGGCTCGGGGTTTTCCTCCGGCTACTACAGTTGTTACAACTACCCCAGCTCGTACCCGCAGTCGTATCGAGTTCCGCTCTCTACCAATTTCCGGGGGTCGTGTGGGTCACAGTTGCCAACCAGTCTCTTGCCCGCTTTTGCTGTCCGCACTGACGTCCAGATCCTGCGGTTCTGCCGACAGACAACCCATCAAACTGCATGCAGCAGGTCAACGGCAACGTCAATGCTCCCCTGGTCGGGTTGTCAGACATCAGCCCCGGACAGGGCGACACGTGGTGCTCGTTCGGCTCCGCGCTCCTCAACGGCGCCAGCCTCACCAACACGGTCGGCGTCGAGGTTGCCAACCCTTGCGACTACGGCAGCGGCCCGCCCTCGCCCAGCTGCGGAGGGACGGGCGCGATGCAGCTCTACTACAATGCCCGTGCGTTCGCTGTCCTTCCCTCACACCGGCTTCCATCTTGCCTAAATCCCCCCTCCCTCCTCCCCCCACCCACGGCGTCGTCCTACCCCAGGCCAGATGACCAGCGCGCTTGTCAACGTGCTGCCGACCAGCTCGTCCTGGACGTACAATCTTTACATCAACGTTCGTGCGTACTTCATCCCGGCCTTGCGCGTTTGGCCCGCAACGTATCTGACTCTTCCTCTGGCGACTCGATTGCAGCCACAAATGGACAGCCTCTTCTCTCCTACCGGTCGTCGCTGGCACCCGTCACCATCCGCGGCTGCATCGACGAGTGCAACGGACTGGGGTTCGCCATTGCGGGACTGAAGGGCGGCGAGTGAGTCCCTGCCCCTGTATCGCGCAGCCGAGAGCCCCAGAGAGACGGCCTTCGCTGATTCGCTGCGCTTTCCTGGCTCGTATTCTATCCCCTTAGCACTTGCTTCTGCGGTTCGCAGCGGGCGCACAACAATTTCCAAGTCTCGCCCAGCGCCGTTGAGCTCCCCTGCACGGGGGACGCTTCGACCGTTTGCGGCTCGACCGACGGCTACATGCTGTACCGCAATACGGCCAAGCTCGACTCAAACTTCCAGCCCATCAATGGTTACGAAGCTGGCGGCTACGAGTCCTCGATCTCGGTCGCGAGCATCTCGGCCTTGTCGACGGCGTCCTCAGCCTCGACAGCGTCCGTCGCCGCGCAATCTCAGGCCTCCCTTCTCTCGGTGGCCAGCGTCTCGTCCGAGGCCAGTATCGCCAGCGAGCTCTCGGTTCAGTCAGAGCTCTC
This sequence comes from Cystofilobasidium bisporidii, assembly GCA_014825535.1. Lineage (NCBI taxonomy): Eukaryota > Fungi > Basidiomycota > Tremellomycetes > Cystofilobasidiales > Cystofilobasidiaceae > Cystofilobasidium > Cystofilobasidium bisporidii. The sequence continues at coordinate 2,613 of MVAK01000129.1, forward strand.
GACGGCCTCTGTCGCCTCGGTCTCCGCAACCTCCGTCGCGGCGGTCGCCGCGCAATCTCAGGCCTCCCTTCTCTCGGTGGCCAGCGTCTTGTCCGAGGCCAGTATCGCCAGCGAGCTCTCGGTCCAGTCAGAGCTCTCGACGGCCTCTGTCGCCTCGGTTGCCCAAGCCTCGGCGGCGTCTCTCGCTTCAATCCAGGCCGCGCTCTCAACTGAGTCAGTCGCATCTGTCTCTGCAACGTCGGTCGCTGCCGCGTCAATTCAATCTGTGGCTAGCATCGCAAGTTTGGCCGCAGTCTCTGCGGCCTCTGCGGCAAGCCTCGCATCCATTGCGGCCGCTTCAATTCAGTCCGAAGCTTCCTTGGCATCTGTCGCCAGCATCTCGTCCGTCTCGGTCGCCGCTGCCCAGCAGTCTGCCGCCGCCGGTACCATCGCGACGACGCACGGCTTTGTCTCGGACGGCAAGTGCTACCGCGACATCCCTGCCGGTCTGCTCAGGGGCGCCAAGACGGTGCGTCTCCCTTTTCCCGGCGCCATGGCGAGATTTCACTGACATCATGCTTGCTCGTCACAGACGTCTTCGAGGATGACCTACGAGACCTGCGCGGACTTTTGCTTCGACAAGGGCTTCAAGGTCGCCGGCACCGAGCGGTGCGTCGCTCGTCCTCTCCCTCTCCATTTGTTTTGCGCGATGCTTGAAGCTGACGCCATTCGCCCCGCTCCCAGCTCCAACGCCTGCTTCTGCGCCAGCGAATTGCCTGCGTCACTCGAGACGACCAACAGTTGTGCGTGCCCGCTCCTTGCCTGTGGCCCATCTACCGCCTGCCCGCAAGACGCCGCCGGAAGCTGATCCTTCTTGCGCTTCCTTTGCAACGCCGTCACGCCCGCTGCAGGCACGATGAAGTGCCTCGGCGACCGGTCCAAGATTTGCGGCGGCCCTAGCGTGCGTCGCGTCTCCCCTTCGTCACACCGTCCGAAGTGAACGCTGCTGACCAGCTCTCACCCTTGATCGCGCTGTTGCTTCTCGCCCCATAGGCCCTCATCATCTTCACCCGCCCTTGATGGACCTCTCTCTTTACTCTCTCTTCGCTCTCCATCCGTCCTCTGTAGTACCTCCCTCCTCTCCATGGTCGACCTATCGCTCTCCCTCACTTTTCCTCCTTGTACCCTCTCAGCCTCACGCTCGGCTTCGCAACTTTTTGTCTGGGAATAAGTATGTGTCTTTCGTACCGTCATCTAAAAGCAAGCGAATTACGGTACGATCAAACCAGACTGCCCGGCTGTCACTCGGTCATGAGGCCGTCCTCGAGCGCCGCAGTCTCTGCTACTGTCGCCGCAGCCTCCTTCGCAGCCTTCCGCTCGGCCAGCCTTCGGGCCTCCTCCTTCCTCACGAGCCGACCCTCGAGCGAGCCCAGTGCCCGCATGACGTCTTCGACCGACACCCCGACCGTGCGGGCCGCTACGTCGGCAAGGACGCGCATCGCGGGCGGGAGGACGCCCGTGTGGTCCTCTGGCGCGAAGACGGGGTATGACCGGGGGGCGGCGTCGACGGCGACTTGGGGGAAGGACGGCGGCAAGGCGGGGTTCTTGGAGGAAGCAGCCGAGGCGGCCCGGTAGAGCGGCGGGAAGAGGGCGTGGGCCGGCGGAGGGGGCGGCGGTAAAGACGGTGGGGCCGAAGGGAGAGGCAAGGCCGACATCGTGTCGTACGCTGCCGAACACCGAGACAAAGCGACAGCAGGGAAAGTCAGCGAAAGGCAAGGGATACGAACTAAAAGGGCAGTACAGACCTTTGGGCGGGGGCATTCCGTCTTGCAATATGTCGCCTGCAAGCTCGAGATACCGGTCCAAGTCACCTTCGGTGAGCTCGAGTGGGTCGCTGACGGCACGCATCCACTCGTGGGAGCAGGCGGTCAGCCTGGGCCGTGAGGGTTGAAAGACCGGAAGGAGATCGACACGCACAAGTCTCCCGCTGCGAGACGGTCCTCCCCCAGGCCAGCCTCGATCCCCTCGAGCACGACCTTTAGGTTCCTGCTCCACTCTGACCGGCCCAGCACGCCCTCTCCCCCCCCTTCGCCCCCTCCCGCACGTTCGACCGCATCCCACACTGCCCCCGGCCCCTTGTGAATGCCCTTCCCCTTCTCAGCCACAGCGACCGGCGCGGCCGCCCCTCCCAGCCCGGGCTGAAAGTACACGAGCTTGGCCGCAATGACGCACGAGCACATCGCCGCGAGCTCGGGCGGGACGGCGTCCCCGTGAAGGACACGCGGGCGGCGGTTGGAACCCTCGGCGCCGTCTGCCGAGGATGTGGTCGAGGGATGAGCGGGGGCAGAGGGCGGGTAGGGGTGGGCGGCGAGCGCAGGCGAAAGCGAGAAATGGAGGTCGAGTTGGAATGCTACCTGCTTGGCGAGCGCGTAGAAGATGGCTTTTGGACGGAAGGGAAGTGAAGACAGTAATCAGCATCTGCGCGCAACCTATGACGGAGAGAGAAGAGATCGATGAAGGGATGGAGGGAGGGAGGCGCACGCGACAACCCCAGCGCTCGACAGCAGTGCCACAGGACGGGCGCGACGTTCAGCTCGGGCACGGCCACCCCAAAGGCCTTGTGAAGCTTGGATGCAAGCTCCCGGGACTTTTGATGCAAAGTATTGACGCTCGGGGCAAACTACGACCGTCCAGAGCAAAAGATTGGGACGCATGTCAGCTTGAAGTCGTACCTCGCCACCAGTAGACGGGAAGGAGGCCGCGTGACGGGAAAGGGCCGGGGGGCTGAGCTCGGATACCGAATAAAACCATTCAAGTCAAGGTACGCACGGCGGGTGACATGGCCGAATAGACGTGGGCGTTGAAGTGGACGCGCATGTCGGCCGGGATCAGGTCCGAGTAGGCAAAATCGAGGTATGGCAGCTTCCTCGCGTTGACGAGGCTGTTCGGCAAGGCAAGAGGCGATGCAAGGCGTCAGCGAAGACAGACAAAGAGCAGAGGAAGGAGAGGGGGTGTTTCAACGGAGAGAGGAACGACGAACGCGACGACCTCGGTCAGCAGGAAAGGCGCCCGCACGGCGTACGCGCCGAGCAGGACGACCGCGAGTGCGTGAACAGGCTTGAGCCGGCGCTTGACAGCCGCCATGGGTTTCTTTGGCGGCTTGCGAAAGTCAGCCTTGAGGTCCGCTCGGCTCGGGTCTCGCTCTTCGCCGTCGTCTGAGGTGGAAGAGACGTCGGACGAGGATGAAGAAGAGGCAGCATGCGCGGCCTCGACGTTCTTGCGCACGTCGTCGTCGTCGTCCTCGGCTTCGGTCTCGCTGCCCTCTGTGCTGCTCTCGTCAGACGACGAGGACGCCAAACCACCCTCCCCCTTCAGCCGTCCCCCACTACCTTGATGGACGCCATCTCCAGCGTCACCAACGCCCTCGTCGTCGCTGTCCTCGAAGCCGCGCTTGCGAGGGCTCTGCGGCAGGGCGGGCTGTGACGGCCGGCGCTGGCGGGCTGCGCTCCCCGCGGAGGCCGACCTCGGGGCCTCGTTCATGGTCGATCCGCTTGAGAGTAAGGGGCCCGGGGTAGGAGGGAGCGGGTAGAGCTGGAGAAGGAGCTGCAGGAGGTCGCGGACGATGATCTGCGCGTTGGACGAGGAGGGCCGTCAGCTTGGCAGGTGCTCCATGCTCCGGCAAGACCTCGCGAGCGAGAAGCCGGTAATGCCAGCGACGAGAGCAGCCAGGGGTCAAGAGCTAGCGGGCGACAGGACCACGGACCTCGAATGTCGGAGGCAGGTTCCACAGCCGGCGCAGGGCGGCTGTCTGATGCCGGACGAGCAGGACGACGAGCTCGTAGTGCAGGTACTCGAGCTCCTTGCCCCAGTACACTGAGGAGGAAGAATGAGAAAGGGCAGCCAGTCCGGGTCAGAGAGTGAGTTAGTAAGAGCGGCTAGAAGAGTAATACTGTGCGTTCGCGAGGGATGGGTCCGGGCAAGGAGGGACAAGATTGTCTTGACGGAGAGGGCGGCCGGCAGGATGGAGGGGGACGCACCGCGGTGGTCGGTCCGGTCCTTGCGCACGCGATGACGCTTCTCGCGGCGGACGCGGAGCGATTTGGTCGCCGCGCCCGTGTCGATCGTCTCTCTGCGGTAGGACTGTGAGCACAAGCGTGGGACGGGTGCGAAGAGTGGGCGCAAGGGTCAGCGACAGGATGACGTCGAGCAAGGGGCGGAAGGGGGGGGGGGCGGGGGGCGAGAGGGATGGGGACCTGACCATGTCGACGTGACCCTCCTCGCAGACGCGCGTGCCTCCTGGGGCACGACGCCAGCGATTCGAGCCACAGCGAGGGCAAGCTTTGGCCATCGGGCGTGCAGAGCAGACGGCAGTGGAAGAGGGAGAGGGAGAGAGAGAGCCGCTCAAGGCAGAGGCTGGCCTGTCGGTCGGAGTTGTGCGCGGCACCGCCAAGGGGGCACAGCGATCGAGCGCTCCCCTGGAGTCCGGCGGATCCCTTCTCGCTCGCGCCCCTTCGCTTGTCCTCCTCCCCCTCGACCCTTCACGTCCGCTCCCCCTCCCCTCCGCCGTTTGCCCCTTCCTCGACGCGTCCGACCCTCCCCCCGGACCCGACCGACCGACCGACCACCCATCCATCCATCCAGTCCCTTCAACCCTCCACCCTTACTTCACCTCGACTGGCCCTTCAGAAAAAAATCCCCTAGGCTCGCCACCTTCTCGGCTGGGGCTCATGAACAACCAGCACTTCTCGGCCAATCTCCCCGGCGGCGGCGGGGCAGGGCAGCAGCAGCAGCCGCCGACGCCGCAGCAGATGCAGGCCTTCTTCGCCGCCCAGCAGCAACAGCAGCAGCAGCAGTCACCTCAGCAGCAGCAATACGGCGGCTACCCCCAGCAGCAGCAACAGCAAGGCTACCCCCAGTCTCAGACCGGCCAGCAGCAGCAGCAGCAGCCAGGCAACGGGCCGTCGTTCGCCCAATTTCAGGCCGCTGCCCAGGCCCACGCCGCCCAGCAGCAGCAATTCAACGGCCAGCAGCAGCGTCCGTCCTCGTCGTCCTCATCGGCGGCTGCCGGCTACCCGAATCAGCAGCAGCAGCAGGCGTTCCCCAATGGCGGCGGCGCGTCGTCGTCGTCTGCACCTCAGCAGCAGCAGGCGTTCACTCCGACCCCGGGCGGCAACCCTGCCTTCCCGTCGTTCCCCAACCAGCAGCAGCAGCAGGCTCCTCCTCAGCAGCAGCTGTCGGGAGGCCAGCACGCGCTCGGCCCTCCCGGGTTTCCCGCCCTGCCGCCCGGGTTTCCGCCTCAGGCCGCCGCCGGCATGTCGCGTGCAAAGGTCCAGGAGGTCATGACGGTGCGCCCCCATTCTCCAGGCTGCGTTCGCCCGTACGATGAAGCGGGCATTTATGTGAACGGTAGAGCTGATTCGCCTTCAAATCGACGGGGTGCTGTGCCTTCCGACCGTGCAGCGCATGACCATGCTCAAGAGCCAGGGCGCGACCGAGCAGAACTCTCCCGAGCTCATGCAGCTCTCGCAGGTCGTCAAGATGTTCCAGAAGTTGATGGAGTGGAAGTCAGTCCCCTTCTTCCTTTCCTCTGCGCTTGCTCTGGCCGCCAAATGGACGCGCTGACGCGCCCTGCGCGCATACCCCTCTTCGTTCTGATGTGTCGAGTAGCAAAATGGCAGCTCAGGCTAAGCAGAGGCAGCTCCAGCAGCAACAGCAGCAGCAGCAGCAGCAGCAACAACAGCAACAGCAGCAGCAGACGGGCGCTCCTTCCCAGAGTCCGTGTCTAGTCCTGCTCGCCTCCGTAACCTCGCGAGGGTGCTCTTCCTTGCGGCGCGACTGACGCGCAATCTCATTGCCATCCGTCGCTCGACAGGCCCCTCGGCCCAGACCTCGACCCCGTCGAACGCGACCATTGTCAATCAGCCCGCCGGGCCGACGTCGACGGCCAACTTCACACCCGAGCAGATGGCGACACTCCGGGCCCAGATGCACTCTTACAAGCTGCTGGGCAAGAACCTGCCGATCCCGCCGCACCTGCAGGCGGCCATTCTCGGCAACTCGTCGGCCCTGACCGGAAGTACCAGCGCCAAGAAGGAGGACGGCGCCGCTGCGCCGATGCCGGGCGTCGTCGGCGAGCGCCTGGGCGACGAGCTCACGCGCAAGGTTGTCGAGGGCGTCGCCGACGTTCAGCACCAGGCCGACGCGCGCCAAAAGTACTCGGCCGAGCTCAAGGAGCTCGACAGCGCGCTCGCGGCGGGCCAGCCGCCGCAGCCGGCCTACACGAGCTTCACGCACCCTCTCACGTCGCTCGCCAAGCACCCGCCGACCAACGCATTCTCGTCGTCCAAGCAGCAGCGGCTGCTGATGCCGTCGCTCATCCCGCCAGGCCTCGACCCGTACCTGCTGCTCGAGGAGCGCGAGCGTTACGTCCAGACGCGCATCGACTGGCGCATTGGCGAGCTTGAGGCGCTGTCGGCCATGATCGGAGAGGGCGTCGGCGGCGACGAGGTCAAGGGCCTGATCGCTCCGCCGTCAGACGGCGCCAAGCGGCGGGCGCTGATCGAGCTCAAGGGCCTGCAGCTGCTCGACAAGCAGCGGCACCTGCGCGAGGTTGCGCTGCGCTCACTCGACGAGGCTGGCGCGCTCACGAACGACCGGTCGATCCAGAAGAAGGTCAAGAAGCACGCCCAGCGCGACGCCCGTCGGACCGAGGAGCTCGAGCGCCGGCAACGGACCGAGCGCGAGAAGAAGGTCAAGCAGAAGCAGAACGACTACGTCGAATCGATCTGCCGGCACGGGCGCGACCTCGTCAAGGCGTCGTCGATCGCGAGCGACAAGGCGCGCAAGCTCGGGCGGATGGTGCTGTCGTACCATGTCACGACGGAGAAGGAGGAGCAGAAGCGGGTCGAGCGCATCTCGAAGGAGCGTCTGCGCGCGCTCAAGGCCGACGATGAGGAGGCCTACATGGCGCTGCTCGACACGGCCAAGGACACGCGCATCACCCACCTCCTCCGCCAGACCGACGCCTTCCTCGACTCGCTCGCCCAGGCCGTCGTCGCCCAGCAGAACGACGACGTCCACAAGCACGGTGCGATCGAGGACGCGTTTGAGACGGAGGACGGCCCTGCCGACGAGTCCATGTTCGGCGCGGTCAACATGGTCGACGAGGTGGGCGAGGACGGCGCTGGTGCGGCCGACGGTGCGGCCGCGCCCGACAAGAACAAGGTCGACTACTACGCCGTCGCCCACCGCATCTCGGAGAAGATCACGAGTCAGCCGAGCATCCTCGTCGGCGGCACGCTCAAGGAGTACCAGATCAAGGGCCTGCAGTGGATGGTCTCGCTCTACAACAACCGGCTCAACGGCATCCTCGCCGACGAGATGGTGCGTCGCTCGATTGTTGGCTTCGCTCGCCCTCTCGCTTGTGCTGACCCAGTCTCCTTCGCTGCTGTCCTACTTGCGATATTTGCAGGGCCTCGGCAAGACGATCCAGACGCTGTCGCTCATCACGTTCCTCATCGAGAAGAAGCAGCAGCGCGGGCCATTCCTCGTCATCGTCCCGCTCTCAACCATCACCAATTGGACGCTCGAGTTCGAGAAGTGGGCGCCGGCAGTCTCGACCGTCATCTTCAAGGGCACGCCGCAGGCGCGGCGGGACGCGGCCGCGCGCATCAAGTCGGGCAACTTCCAGGTCGTGATCACGACATTCGAGTACATCATCCGTGAGAAGGCGCTGCTCGGCAAGATCAAGTGGGTGCACATGATCATCGACGAGGGCCACCGAATGAAAAACACGCAGAGCAAGCTGTCGCAGACCTTGACGCAGCACTACACGTCGCGCTACCGGCTCATCCTAACGGGTACCCCGCTCCAGGTATGTCCCTCTGCCTTGCCTTGCGATTTCTTGTTGCGTGCGCTCGCGGAGATTGACCCCTTCCTGTTTCGCTCGCAGAACAACTTGCCCGAGCTCTGGGCGTTGCTCAACTTTGTCCTGCCCAAGGTCTTCAACTCGGTCAAGTCGTTCGACGAGTGGTTCAACACACCGTTCGCCAACACGGGTACCAACGACAAGATCGACATCAACGAGGAGGAGCAGCTGCTCATCATTCGGCGTCTGCACAAGGTCCTGCGGCCGTTCCTGCTGCGGCGGCTCAAGAAGGACGTCGAGTCGGAGCTGCCCGACAAGGTCGAGAAGGTCATCAAGTGTCGCATGTCGGCCCTGCAGCAGCGCGTCTACACGACGTACCGCAAACACGGCTTCCTCGCGTCGGACGGGACCGACAAAACGGGCAAGAGCAACGTCGTCAAGGGCCTCAACAACACGCTGATGCAGCTCCGCAAGATCTGCAACCACCCTTTCGTCATCGGCGACATTGAGGACTCGATCAACCCGACGCGCAACATCGACGACTCGCTCTGGCGTGTCAGCGGCAAGTTTGAGCTGCTCGACCGCGTCCTGCCCAAGCTCTTTGCGACCGGCCACCGAGTGCGTCTCTGCCTGCTTCGTTCCCTCCTTGCTCGCGCTCTCTTTCGACTGACCGCCTCTTCATCCCCTTTCCTTTCCCAGGTCCTCATCTTCTTCCAGATGGTCCAGATCATGCACATCTTCGCCGACTACTGCACGTACAAGGGCTGGGGCGGTCAGTTCCTTCACCTCGACGGCTCGACCAAGGCCGAGGACCGAACCGACATGATTGTCAAGTTCAACCACCCCGAGTCGCCTCACAAGCTCTTCATCCTGTCGACCCGCGCCGGTGGCCTCGGTCTCAACCTCCAGACGGCCGACACGGTCATCATGTACGCCTTCCCCGCCTTCTTGCCTCTCTCTTCGACGCAGGCTCCACCTGCTGACCCTCTCTAACCCTGCCCGTCCCTGTCGCCAGCTTCGATTCGGACTGGAACCCGCACGCGGACCTCCAGGCGCAGGACCGCGCGCACCGGATCGGTCAAAAGAAGGTTGTCAAGATCTTCCGGCTCATCACCAACAAGTCGATCGAAGAAGATATCTACTCGGCTGCGCAGGGCAAGCTCGCAATCGACGGCAAGGTCATCCAAGCCGGAAAATTCGACAACAAGTCTTCGGCGGCCGAGCAGGAGGCGCTGCTGGTGCGTGCCGCCATCTTGCTCTGCCCGTCATCCGTCTCGACAGGCGTCGTCCGCGCGGTGCTGACCACTGCACTGACATCTTTTGCCCGCAGCGCTCGCTCCTCGAGGCCGAGAACGACGAGGGCGACGACGAGGACGACGGCGAGATGGGCGACGACGAGATCAATGAGCTCCTCGCCCGCGGCGACGACGAGGTCCCGATCTTCAAGATGCTCGACGAGCAGCGCGACGACGAGGCCCTGCGGCGCTGGACCGCCTCGGGCGGCGTCGGTCCTGTCCCCGACCGCCTCTTCACCGACGACGAGGTGCCCGAATTCTACAAGAAGGAGTTCAAGCCCGAGCCGGACGAGGTCCTGCTGCCCGAGGAGGGCCGGGGCCACCGCGCGCGCGCCGAGGTCCGCTACGACGACGGTCTTACCGAGGAGCAGTTCCTCAACGCCGTCGAGGACGAGGAGGGCGGGCTCGAGGCGGCCATGGAGCGCGTGCGACGGCGCGCGAACGGGCGGGGACGGGGTGCGGCCGCAACCGACGACGATGATGACGAGGAGGAGGACGCCTCGGCTTCCGACGCATTCGAGAAGCCCAAGCCGCGTGGGCGCGGCCGACCGGCCAAGAACAAGCAGCGCATCGTTGACGACGACGATGACGACGACGATGCGTCGTCGACGGCCGACCGGCGCAAGCGGCCGCGCCAATCGCGAGCAACGACCATCGATGACGATGACGACGACAGCGTGCGCAACACGGTCCGTCCTTGCCCTCCCTCCCTCGCCTTTGCCATCTGTTCCGCACTCTTGACTGACCTTCCATCACTTGCCTGTTGTCGGGCCATTCTCAGAAACGTCGCAAGACGGGCCCGACGCCGCGCGCGGCCGAGATGAAGGAGGTCCTCACGAACATCTACTCGGCGCTCGCCAACCTCCAGGGCTCCGAGACGGGTGGCCTGCGTAGCGCGGCCTTCCTGACAGCGGTCGATAAGAAAGTGCGTCGGCCTTCACTCCTCTGACCCTGTCTATATCGCGCCTATCGCTGATCCCTGGTCTCCTTCACGTCACAGCTCTACCCTCAGTACTACTCGCTCATCCCCAAGCCGGTCTTCATGTCGCAGATCAAGCGGCGCGTCCAGAATCAGACGTACAAGTCGGTCGACGGCTTTGCCAACGACTTCCGGCAGATGTTCGAGAACGCCCGCGTCTTCAACGAGGAGGGCTCGTGGGTCTGGAACGACGCGCTCGCGCTCGAGCGAGAGCTCGCCGAGCTCTGGGGCAACTTCGTCGTCGGCTCAGGCCTGCCCGGCGCGCCGCCGGCGCCACAGCAGCCCTCGGCCGGCGTCTCGACCCCCGCAACCGACGCTGAGTCGGTCGCCGGCCCGAGCAAGATCACGCTCAAGATTGGCAAGAAGAAGGCAGCTCCGGTTGTCCCGTCCGACGACGAGGATGAGGACGAGGGCTCGGCCAGCTCGGATGACGACTGAACGACACCTCCGCCGGTACCTATTCTTCCCATTCCGTCTTCGTCGGCCGGCGTCGACAAGTGCTTTCTCATTTCTACTCTCGCCACGCGCTAGACCGCACTCTTGCTCGCCTCTGTGCCCCACCTTCACCCCTTGTAATCCTCGCGTGTCCCGACCATGAGCCTTGGTCCATGCTGCAGCATCGCGCGCACGTCCGTCTAGAATACCGCCCTCGGCTAGAGGCCACGAATCTTGCTTGATTGGCGGAGAGTTGTAGATGTTACAGCGAGGCATGGCATTGTGCAAGAACGAGAAAGGCTTCGAGGAGGGAAGGGAAAGAGCTACAGTGGTACGAAAGTGTGGCGGAGGTTGGGTGCGAGGACTTGGAGGAGGTTGCGCGGGCACAAGTGGTGAGGACGACGGCGGGACGGCGGGTCTGCGAGGAGGACGTGAAGGACCAGAGACCGGCTCTAGGCCTTGACGTCCGCCTTGAGGTCCTCGTGATGTTCGATGTCGCCCTCAATGTCCTTCTCCTTGGCACTAAGGGCGTGGCGGGCCTCCTCGCGCTCGCGCGTCTGCTTCGCGACTTGGGCGTCGCGCTCCTCCTGCGTGATGGCGCCAAAAACGACGTCCATCTGCTCGAGCGAGATGCCCGACGTCTCGGGCAGCCAAAAGCCAAAGCAGGCCGAAAGGATGTTCACTGTGGGGAAGCACGCCAGGGTCAGCTTGCGGAGTACGTGACAGAAGTAGCTTGAAGGGAAAGAGCGACCCACTCGAAGCAAACAGGAAGAAGATCTTGCCGTTCGGCAGGTCAAGAATGAGGTAGGGCGTGATCTGCGCGGTGGGTCATCAGGTCTTAATGTCGATCCAGGCGGCCGGAGAGAAAAGACGCGGTAAAATCAGAAGCGGCGCACCTTGGTCAGGCAGAAGTTGAAGGCCCACTGGGTCGAGGTGGCGACAGACATGCCGAAAGGTCGGAGGCGCATGGGGAAAATCTCGGCGCTACAGGTCGCATGTGGAGGTAGAGTCACGTCAGTCTTTCGTCCCTCGACGAATGATTCAACCAAAAGAAACAAAAGAAACGCACCAGTAGACCCACGGAACAGGACCCCAAGAGAAGCAGTACTGTGAGCGATCAAGGACAGGGAAGGACGTGGTCGGAGCAACGGGAAAATGCGAGGTTCAGCCGGAAACTCTCGCAGGATGATCGCGCGCAATTCAGGAATGACGCAGGATCGAACGCAGGACGAAATGGAGCAAATAAAAGGACGCACTGGGATGACAAACAAGTAAATGCAAGCCGCCATTCCGATGGAAGCCTGCGATGGGGACGTCGCGTTTGGGTCCGCGGGGTGGGTCATGTAGACTGCGCCGACGATCCAAAGAAAAAGTGACATGCCGAGTGCGCCGAAGCCGAGGGCCCACTTGCGGCCGATGCGCTCGATGCCCAAGAAGACGAAAATGGACGTGGCGACGATCTTGACGATGCCGTAGATGCCGGACGAGAGTAGGCCGACACTGGTTCCCGTCAGGCCGATCGACTTGAAGATGTCGGGCGCCTGGGGTTGACGAAGAGGGGAGAGGTGAAGGATCAGTGACAATTCCGAGCGACGCTGAGAACTCCGATCAGACGCACGTAGTAGTTGATACCTTGATTCGGGGGAAGGAGAGGTATCAAGAAGGATGGTCAGCGCCGCGGAAGACTGATGAGTCGAGTGAAGCAACGAGGTGCGACGCACTGTTCTGTCCGCTCCACTGCTGCAGGAAGAACATGGCGACAGCGATGAACATGCGGATGCGGTTACCAGGCTTGAGGGTGTCCCCCCAAGTGACGCCGGCCATGTTGTTCTTCTCCTCCTCGATGGCGGCGCAGATCTCGTTGAACTCCTCGACAACAAGCGGGTCGTCGATGTTGCGCTTGCGGATCCAGGCCAAATTGGCGAGCGCGGTGTCGATTCGGCCGCGGTAGGCCAGCCATCGGGGCGACTCGCGCATGAAGGGCAGGAGCAAGAGCATGAGACCACCTGTACATTGACAAGAATTCACAGGGGGGAGGTCAGCGCACGGCTGGGAGGGGGGAATTGGCGGTTGTCACGCACAGGGAACGAGCTGGAAGGCGATCGGGATCCTCCACTGGGGCGAGCCCTCGGCCATCGAGACATTGATGGCGTACTCGATCCAGTAGCTGCGCGGGTCGTGAGGGAGAAGGCTCGTCAGACAGCAGATCTGGTAAAGCGGTACGGCAGGATCAAGCAAGATAAACGCACGAAAAGGCGACACCGATGACGACGACGACCTGGAACATGCCGGTGATGCGACCACGCACCTCCTTGGGCGTCATCTCGGAGACGTAGGTCGGGCAGACGTTGGACATGATGCCTGGAGACGCCCGAAAGCGATGAGACGAGGAAAATCAGCTTGATGGCCGACAGGGTTGGACAGCGCGCGACAGCACTCACCAATGCCAAAGCCGCAAATGACGCGGCCGGCGATCATGGGTCCCAGCGTGTGCATCGCGCAAGTAGAGCAGATGCCGCCGACAAGAAAGATGAAGCACGAAAGCATCATCGTGTACTTGCGGCCGAGACGCTGCATGGAAAAGGCGGCCGAGAGAGCGCCGAAGAAAGCGCCGACCTGAAGAGCAAAGAGAGCGAAGGGGTCAGAGGATGACGAGCAGACAGAATCGCTACGTGGGCAAAAGAGCGACGTACGTGAAGTAGCGAGACTACGTTGGAGCCGTTGTCGGCGATGGTCTGCTCGTCGGCGTCGTAATAGCCGAAGTCCTTTTGGAAAGACTGAAGCAGCAGAGGTGAGGACGGTGAGTCAATCGCCTGCTGGGGCGAGCGTCACGTCGAAAGCAGAGGCAGGACCAGTCTCTCACGGGCATGGAGATGACACCACCGCCGACGCCAGTGTCGTCTGCAGCGAGAGCGGAACGAAAGGCAGAATCAGTCATTTGGCCCTTGAGGGGAAGCGACAAGAATCCCGACTGCAACTCACAGCCGAAGAGGAAGATGCCCATGTAGGCGATGAGCGCAAGCACGTAAGCGCGCGAGTTCTGGAATTGCGTCGACTTGCCGGTCGCATAGACCCTGGTGTCGGGCGCATCAGAACGGCTGAGCATGCCCATCTCGAGCGGCAAGCGTGCGAGGGAAACGAGGAGTGTGCGGAAGGAGCCTGAGCGTGCAAGAGGCAGCGAGGCCGAGCAGAGCGGCGGTGACAAGGGGTTGCGCAGTCAGCAATGGCCCTGCCTGGCGATAGACAGTAAATGTTGAAAGCCCAGGCGTACGAGCTTGGGGCCGATGGGCTGAGCGCGAAGCTGTTGCTTGTGGTGGGTGCTGGAGGCGAGGGGGGACTTGAAGGAGGTGAGCGCCGGAGAGTCGGGGGAGTGGGGGAATGTGGGACAGAAGCAAGGTGAGGTCCCCCCTTCTCACCATTCCTTTTAGCCCTGCTCGGCTCGCGATTTGACAGGGCGGTCCGGTCGACACCCACACGAGGAGGAGCCAGGTCCGAGTCCAACTCGCTGTCCGGCGTTCCACCTCCACCCGCGCGCGGGCGCGCAGCGTACGCAGCGTCGATGGTCCAAGATAGTCATCGTCCTGGCCGGCCTGCGCGACGGACGACCAAACCATCGTGGACCGAGCGCAAGCCGCATGTCAGCGGTATTCGACGCAGCTCGTAAAATAGAGATCAGCCCACAGCTGGGTTACGAGCTACCGTCTTGCCGTGCTATTCGATCAGTCGCGAAGAGCATTGAGAGGCGTTCGACTTGTGTTCGACAGCATGGGGGAACGCAGCGGGTCAGCGCGGGGAAGGTGAGCCGGCCAGGAAAGAAATTAAAAAAGAAGGAGCCCCGACCAACCACGCGCGGGCCGCCGGGCAACGCCGGCCCGCCGGAGCCGGAGCCGGTTGGACGGCCAGCGCTTCATTGTGGAAAGAGTTTAAAGTTTGGAAAATTGAGGGAGAACCTCAGGCCCAGACCAGAGGCTTGGCGCGATGAGGAGAGCGAGGAGTGTGGAGGAGGAGTGCGGAGGGGGAGGGAGGAGGACGGGGCCGAGAAGGGGCGTCGGAAAGGAAGGGGGGGGGGCGCCCGTGCGTGAAGATGAGGGGGTATATTCATCGAGGGGAGGCCAGAACAAAGGGCAAGGCAAGTAGATCAGCGGCTGAGTGAAGGAGATGGTCGGCGAGCTGAAGGCGAGTATTGCCTTGGGCCCGCCCCTGTGACAGGGCGAGGCCGGCTTGGTGTTGCAAGAGGCATGCGATTTCGAAAGTATGAGCTAAGGTTGGTGTAGAGAGAAGACGTCACAGGAAGGAAGGAGTCGAAGGAGTGGGGGTCGAAGGAGTAGGCAGGACAGAGATCAGGCGGACTCAGGTAGTGTTACAGCGAGGGTGACCGAGAGATGGGGTGTTGAGAGAAGCAGGGCAAGGCGTAAGGGAGTTGAGTCTTTTCCAGCCTCATCCGCTCTCGCTCAGGCGGCGCCCCTGTTGGGCGGGACCGTCTCGTGGTGCTCGAAGTCGCCCTCGAGGTCCTTCTCCTTGGCGTCGAGGTGGTCGCCGCGCTCGGCGCGGACGCGGGCCTGCTCTGCGATGTGGGCGTCGCGCTCCTCTCGGGTGACGGCGCCGAACAGGATGTCCATGTCCTCGAGCGAGACGCCCGAGGTCTCGGGCAGCCAGAAGCCGAACGCGGCAGAGACGAGGTTGGTGCAGGCGAACAGGAAGAAGACCTTGCCGTCGGGGAGGCCGAGGATGAGGTAGGGCGTAATCTGCGACGGGCAGGCGGCGAAGGAGGGGGAGTGTCAGCAGCCGAGCAACGAGGACAAGCAATCAGGAGTCAAATCATGCTCACCTTGGTGAGCACAAAATTGAAGCACCACTGAGTAGCAGCCGCAGTCGACATGCCGTAGTGACGGATGCGCATGGGGAAGATCTCGGCGCTGAGAGAAGGGAGGGTGGAGGATGCGCCAGGTCAGGAACGTCCCAAAAACGTCGCAAATCCAGGTAGATCACCAGAAAGTAAAAAGACGCACCAGTAAACCCACGGAACGGGACCCCAAGAGAAGCAGTACTGCAAACGGGAAAGGGCAGGGTGGGCGGAGAAGGGGGAGGGAGAGCGAGGTTCAGCCGGCAGCCCAAGTCAGAATGCAACCCGATCGAGCCAGCGCAATTCAGGAATGACGCAGGATCGAACGCAGGACGAAATGGAGCAAATAAAAGGACGCACTGGGATGACAAACAAGTAAATGCAAGCCGCCATTCCGATGGAAGCCTGCGATGGGGACGTCGCGGCTGGGTCGGGAGGGTGGGTGATGAAGATGGCACCGACGATCCAAAGGAAGAGCGACATGCCGAGTGCGCCGAAGCCGAGGGCCCACTTGCGGCCGATGCGCTCGATGCCGAGGAAGATGAAGACCGAGGTCGCAACAATCTTGACGATGCCGTAGATGCCGGACGAGAGAAGACCGACGCTGGTTCCCGTCAGGCCGATCGACTTGAAGATATCGGGCGCCTGGGGTTGACGAAGAGGGGAGAGCGCGCGTCAGCAAAGCGGACAAATTTACGCGCGAGAAGCATGGAAGGGACAGGGACGAACGTAGTAGTTGATGCCTGTAGGAGCGAGAAAGAACAAAAACATTGTGAGCGGCGAAAGAGGTAAGAGAGAGGTCCGCGGCGAGGACGCACTGTTCTGTCCGCTCCACTGCTGCAGGAAGAACATGGCGAAGGCGATGAACATGCGAATGCGGTTGCCGGGCCTCATGGTCTCCTTCCAGCTGGCGCCCGAAGTGCTGTTCTTCTCCTCGTCGAGCGCGGCGCAGATCTCGTTGAACTCCTCGACGACGTAGGCGTCGTCAATGTTGCGTTTGCGGACCCAGGCGAGGTTTGCGAGGGCCTCGTCGGTGCGGCCCTTGGCGGCGAGCCATCGAGGCGACTCCTTGATGAAGGGCAGAAGGACGAGCATGATGCCTGATGATATGAGTGAGACGAGCGCAAAAGATACAGGTCAGTACTGAATGATTCGGACAAGGACTCGCAGCGTTGGCACGCACCGCAAGGGACGAGCTGGAACGCGATGGGGATTCGCCACGAGGCGGAGGTTTGCTCCATCGATACGTTGATAGCGTAGGTGATCCAATACCTGACGTTCACGATCAAGCCAGATCATTGGTCAGGGCTCAGTTAATGGTCGGGGCAGGCCATCGAGAGGATAGACGCACGAGAAGGCGACACCGATGACGACGATGACCTGAAACATGCCGGTGATGCGACCACGAACGTCCTTAGGAGTCATCTCGGAGACGTAGGTCGGGCAGATGACAGACATGATGCCTGTAGAGTTCAAAGGGAAGAGCGTCAGCGGGCCTGCAAATGACACCAACTCGAGCGCAAGGGGAGGGGTTGACGCACCGATGCCGAAACCGCAAACGACTGGTGAACAGAAACACAGAGAAAAATAATCAGCTCGGAGACTGCAGGCCGGCCGATTCATCAAGAGGAAGTGACACACCTCGTCCGCCGATCATGGGGCCGAGGTTGTGCGTGGCCGCCGTCGACATGACGCCGCCGACGAGGAAGATGAAGCAGCCGATGAACAGGCCCCACTTGCGGCCGGTCTTGTGGATGATGGGAGCAGCGCCGAGGGCGCCGAAGAAAGCGCCGACGTGAAGGAGGGCTGTGATAGGGTGAGGGCATGAATAAGAGGCTCAGAGGATGACGAAGGGGAAGGAGGATTGAAGATCAAGACTCACAAACGACGTTGCTGCCGTTGTCGGCGATCGTCTTGGCGTCCGCTCCGAGGTACCCAAAGTCGCTCTGAGAGGACCATCGTGTCAGCGTCAATAATAGTCGCAGGGAGGCGATGAGTGAAGCAGGCGCACCTTGAAGACGTCGAGCGAGATGACGCCGCCGCCGACTCCGGTGTCGTCTGCGAGGAAAGAAAGGCAAGGTCAGGCGCTGCAGTTGATTGAGAGGGCGAGAGTCAGAGAAGAGAGATGTCTGTAACGCACATCCGAAAAGGAAGATGCCCATGTAGGCGATGACAGCGACCTGAATGAAGGAGTGGAGGGTCAGCCCGCGGCAGGCTATATGAGACGAGGCGCGCGCACTGCGCGAGAGCTCACCATGTAGGCCCTGCTGTTTTGGAAGCGCGAATTCTCGCCGGTCGCGTAGACACGCGAGTCGGGCTTGGTGCCGCGGTCAAAGAGGCCCATCCTGAGGGAGCTTTGGGGGGGGGGCTGGGAAGATTAGGCGGCGCAGGAAGAAAAGGGGTCAGGTCCTGAGGTCCTGCTGCGGAAGAGCGAGATCAGGAGGAGCGTAGTAGCGAGAGAAGTGGAGTGGCACCTACGACTGCTGGTGTTGATGGGAGCCGAAGGTGTGGGCAGAGGAGGTGGGGCCAGGCGGGGAAGGACGTGATGTGGAAATAGAAATGAGCGGAGGTCTCCACTCCTTTTGAGCTGGAGAGCCACGGGGGAGGGGGGGAAGCGAAGCGGCTCGCCGGATCGTGGCGGTCCGACGTGCGACGCGGGGCTGACAGGACCGCGCGTGCATGCTCACTGCACGCTCCCCGGCCGGCCCGCACGCGTGAAAGTCAAAGGATCACAAGACCGACTTTATTATATCAGTTCAAGTCAGCTTCCCCCGGTCCAGGCCCTGCTGGGCGAGCTGCGCCCTGATCGACTCGGAGCTTTCGAGTTCCTCCTGCTGCAGAAGGGCAGGCCGCTGCAGGGCAAAGAGCAGCGGCCGGTCCTGCTGCCCACAATCAAAGCCCTGACGCCCGCCGGCCCGGCTGACCTGTTGGTGTCTACCTCGTTCCGCCAAGCTCGGCTCCAGGCAGCGCTGGCCGTGGGAGGACCGAGCGATGCTGCTGGAACCTCGACGACTGTGGGACAGCACCGCCGACGTACCATCGATGTCAGCGAGGGTGATGATCAGAACCGAGGGATTTCGACAGTTTGACAAGGGAAATCGGACGCGCGACAGGCGCGAGGCTCGGTCGGGACTGACCTCCTTCGGGTCCCGACTTGGTTTTTGAGTGTTGGGCTTAAACCCGAATTGTGTTTTATTCTCTTCAAAAACGACCGGTAACCGTCTCGCGTGGCAGGCACGAGGGTGCATGCACGCGCCGATCGCAAACTCTCCCCGGCACCTCTACCCCCCCCCCCCCGCCGCCCGCCTGCTCCCCGTCGACGTCCTTCTTGCCCTTGCTCCCAACAGTTCCTGCTCAGGCCCAGATCGGCTCGCCGTCCTCCTTCTTGCTCTCCTATTGAGCTTCGTTCGCTCTTTTATTCTATCAAGCTCCGGTCGCGCACTGCCCGCCGCCCTTTGTCTCGCCCGCCGCCGCCGCTCCGACCGTACGACCCTCGCTTCGCTGCTCCTTCCGGCCGGGCACGCCCTTCCGCCTCGACTCGCCTCGCCGTCGCTTTCCCTCTCTCCTCCCTCAAACCACCAGCCCCCCTCTCCTGTCAACATCTCGCTCTTCGCTTCCTTTCTCTGCCTCGCCCCTCTCCCGCGACTGGCGACCCGGTCCTCGACGCCGCTGCTCTGCGCCAGCCACGCTTTTCCGCGGCCCACGTCTTTGCTCGCTCGTCAGCCTCCAGCTCTCATCCGGCCGCGTCGCGTCCCTCCGAATCCGGCCGACGACCCTGTCAACATCACGCCCTTTCTCCCTTTCCTTTCCTCTGTCTCTTCTCGCATCACGGCCACCGCCTATCAGCAGCCCGCCCGACCTCAACAGCAGCCCCTCCCTGGATGCCATCGCCCTACTTGGACGCGGAGGACGACTCGTCCTCGCTCGTCGCTTTCGCGTGCGCGTCCTTCGTCCTCCAGGACGGTGATCTCGACTCGCCCTACCCACCCGGGCCTTCCTCGCCCCAATCGCTCGCTCCGGCACCCCATTTTTCGGCCGCCAACAAGCCGGCTCAGCAGCAGCAGCAAGCTGAGGTCGCTGCTGAGGACAGTGTCCAGGCGCTGATCCGCAAGGTCGAGCAGGAGAGCTTGTCAAGCGCAACGAACCGCGAGCGCCGACGAGACAGTGCGTCCCTTCCTTCCTTCGCAGCCAGGCAAGTCGGGAACCCTCGTGTTGACTTCGGCCATGCCTCGGTTCTTGCTCCAGCAGCCCATCGCAGGCGACGAGCCGACCTCCCGCCGCGATTTCGGCCGGCGACCCCGTCTCAGCACCTGGCTTCGTCACCGACCTCGCCCGCTGCCGACGCGAACCGCGCAGCGCAGCGGTCGCCCTTCACTCCCACCTCACCCGAGTCGCCGCGCGGTGATGCCTCAGCATATGGTCCAGCCGGCGGCCGACGTCCTTTCGCCAGCCAGATCGACGTCACCAAAGCCAACCGGCTGTCGTCTGCTTTACCGTTCGGGCGGTCCGTCGCCACGCCCGCCGCAACTGCCGCCCAGTCGGCCCCGCCAACGCGCCTGAGCTTCTCGGCATGGCCGACGACGCCATCCGTCTTGCCGCCTGTCAGCACCGAGCGCTCGCAGTCGCCACCCTTCTCAGACTGCTCCACCATCTCGTCATCCTCGTCATCGACGCTTCACTCGCCGTTCGAGCCCCGTCACACCGCCATCTCTGGCTACCCGTTCCCGGCATCGTCATCCCCGCGCAAGCTGTCGGCCGACGATTGGGTTGACCCGCCCAAGACGCTGCCGAGTCTCGAGATGATCCAGCAACGGATGGCGCGTGGCCGGGCCGAGGGGCTTGAGAGCCCAACTCGGTCGACCTTTGGCGCCGCCGGCAGCCGGCAGGGCCTGCCGTCGTTCTTGCTCGCGCGCAAGCAGCAGCAGCAACAACAACCGCTGCATGGCACCGCTTCATCGCCGTGGTCCTCGTCGTCCTCGACCGGGACTTTCGCGACCCGCGCCTCGTTCGGCGTGGCCGGCCTCAGGACGCCGCCCATGTAGGACGGCCCGCATGTGTTCATCACGACCCCTCCCACAGCGCTATAGCGCTCGCCCGCTCCATTCGGTTAACACGTCTCGGCGACACTGATCCACCTGGAGCGCACCGCCTTCTGGCTCCCTTCGGGCCACCTTCGGCCACCCCTCTCACATATCGTCTCTCTTCTCCTCAAGCACAGCAATCTCGTTTCCCTCTCACACGACCGCCCTCACGACCGTCCAACACTTATCTTGTTTCTCCATAGCCCTCCGCCCCTCCGCTCGCCCGCCGCATCTACCACTAATCCTGACACGCTCCTGCGCCGACCCAACCCAACCGCCCGCGGCCGAGCTGGCCCCACCACACTAATCGCACCCTCTTGGCCCCTTCCTCGCCGCGTACCGCACCGCACTCCTTCGCTCTGCTCCCCTTCCTCTATTGTCTCGCTCTTCGCATCACGTCCCACTGTGTCTGCTCCCCTCCCATTCCGCTCCGCTCTGATCCGACCTAGACACTCCTCGCGTACACGATCCCCAAGGACCGTCTCTCTCTTTCCTAGCCCCAGCGCGCGCGTGCATCACGACGCCGGACGCTCGTTGCACTGCCTTCCCTCGTACTGCCTTTCTCCCCTCTTTCGTCCTCAGATGATCTCGCATGCGCCCTCTCCCCGTCATTGACTTCTGAGCACCCGCGGCAGCCAGGTCGCTCGGCTCTTTCATCGCGCATGTCATCTGCAAGGGCTGCACCGGGCTACATTTCGGAGGCAGATGTCCAAGTGCCGCCAGCGCAGCGAGACGGAAGAATCAGGCTTGAGCGACCCCTCTTTCTCCCATCCAACCACCCTCTCACCTCTCCAAAACTCTCGCCATGCCCCCTCGCACAGCTCGTGCACAGCCCACGGAACCCTCAGTCATCCTGCCGCCGTTGCTGCGGTCGGTCGAGTCCAACTCGTACGCCGCCCACCAAAAGACGCGGACGACGGCGGCGCGGCTCGTCGCTTCGTCCCACGCGGCGGAGGCGGCCGAGGTTCTCTTCGAGGTCAGCAAGGCGCTACTGAAGAAGGAGGAGTGGGGTAGCGGCGTGGACCTCGGCTCAGAGCTGCTCAAGGTCTGGGACGGCGCCGAGGTCGAGTGCGACGAGACGACGCGAGGTGCGTGGCCTTACTCTGCCACCCTTCTCTTCGGTTCGAGAGATGGTGCGAGCCCTGGCTGACGACCGGCGCCACGCGCCCCCGTTCGACAGGCCAGATCACCAACCTCATCGCACTCTGCCCTCCATCGGCCAACTGGCGTAAGACTCTGATCGACCAGTCCCTCGGGTGCGTCCCTCCGAAGGCACAGTGCGGAGCTCGAGCTGCTCAGCCCTCGGCCGACATCCAGCCACTGACAGCCTGTCTCGCCCTTCCTCCCTCTGCCCTTTGCAGCTGGGCCTCTAAGCACTCCGCCTTCCCTTCTCCGGCTTCCGATCCGCTTCTCCAGCAATTTGTGGGCTCGCTCCACCTCAAGGAGCTCAAATATCCGCTGGCCGAGCGCCACTTGCTCCTCTCTGGCACGCGCGACTCAGCGCGGCTCCTCGGCCAGCTCGGCTTCGACTGGTCGTCCAAGGGCACGCTCGATCCGTCGCCCTACCTCCTGCGCATGACGCTGCCTTTCCTGCTGCAGGCCCCGCCGTCGATCATGCCGTTCAGCACGGCGCTGGCGACGTTCCTGTCGCTCCTGATTGAGGCCGATCCTACAGTGCTCGCCGAGCGCGTGCCCCTGCCGCAAGGGCTCGGCGAGGGAGAGTTCCTGTTTACGCGCTACCCGACGGCCAATTGGCTGCAACTCGTCGGCTTCTCGGCGCAGCGCGCGCAAGCACCAGGGGCGCAGGAGGGATGGGCCGAGCTCAACAAGGAATACCGCCGGCTGGGGAAGCCGTTGCTTAAGGAGGCTGGCGTGAAGGCTGTCAGTCCTCACCTTTCCTCCTGGCCCCGTTCTCGCCTCTGGTGTCGCTCAGACAGGGAGTGCTGACGTCCTCTCTTTCCCGCGTCTTTGCAGGCCGTCGCTGCCATCGGTCAGCAGACGTTTGGCATCGCGCCGCCCAAGGACGCCGGCGGGAACGGCCTGATGGACCTGATGGGTAGCCTTTTCGGCTGAGGATATGTGGATGACGCATCATAACACGTCGACAGGGCGCGCTGCTCGCACCACCGTTACGATGCGCAGGAGGACAGCATCTTGCGCGACCCTGCTGAAGCCAACGTGTGAGTAGTGCCATGCGTCAAAGGCCGATCAAACGTCTAGACGGCCATCTCCCCATCGCTCGATGGCGGATGCGGCGCTGCCGTCGTCGTCCTTGTTGAGGGCGGGTATCCAAACGCCTCACGCAGCTCCTCCCAGTGCGTCCAGAAAGCGAGCGTGACCTCGACCGCGATGAGAAGGATGATGATGATCTCCATGTTGTGCGTCGATTGCTGAGGCAGAGAGCGGAGGATTAGGCGTAAGTCAGCAAGAGTCGTGGAGCAAGAAGTTCCGCGGACAAGGCAGGAAGCACCTCAGTCAGCAGGTCCTTAAGGATGCCGTGCACCTCCTGGGCATGGGCGATGCGCTCGTTGACCGTCCGCACGCGCTTTTCGATCTCGAGGACCTTCCACGTCGTCTTGAAGTACTCTGTTGATAGAGAGAGAGACAAGGGGTGAAAGAGCCGAGGTCAATGGGGGTGCCTGATGCATGGATGCGCCAACAAGAAGGACGCACTCTCCAACAGCGGCTCCTCCCAGTAAAGGTCGGGCACGTCACCAAGCCCCCTGAGCGAGATCTTCTGCCGAACCTCGAGAAACTGCCCCAGACGCTGTATGACCTGCTTGCGCGAGTAGGGTCCGCGGCCATGCCGGGCCAGGTACAACGGCACGTCGACGTCGCGTGAGACGAGCAGGTCGAGCTGCGCCTCGACAATGTTGAGCTGCGACGAGTGCGACAAGGCTTCCGAGATGGCATAGCGGATCAGCAGCTGCGTCAAGTCAAGCTCCGAAAAGTCGGCAGGCGAGCTGCTGCTGCTGCTGCTGGTCTCAACCGACGGCGCCGTATGCGAGAGCTTGGCCGGCAGGGCCACGATGTCGCCCACCAGCCGCGGCGCTTGCCTGGTTCGAGCGGGGGGGGGGACACGTCAGCCTTGCGTTTCGGCCTGCGTCCAGCAAGACGGGAAGGGAGAATCACGCACGTTGACCGGTCGACAAAGAAGTCGAGCTGCTCCTCATCACCCTTTACGGGACCTGACCCGCTTTGGCGTTGCCACAGCTGGCTGGCCCGTTCGCGGAGCTCGTCACTCTCGTAGCCCCAGCCGACGACGCTGCCGTTGGCCAAGATCCAACACTCGCGCCCTCCCTCCTCAAGCGAACTACCCTCTTGAACTACCTTTGCCGTGAGTCCCGTTCCGGCGAGCGGCACCGACCGTGCCGTTGGTGGCAGGTGGAGGGCTGTAGAGGGAGGTGCCAAGGAGGGCGAGAAGGCGACCAGCGGACGGAGGGCCGAGTGCGGTATTGATGGTGGCAGCGGCAAGCGCGAAAAGGTCCGGACAAGCGGACGCGAGCGCGGACAGGCGCGTGAGAGCGACATGAAAGCCATTTTGGCGAGGAGAGAGATAGATTGAGGCGCGAGCTGCAAAGGGAGGAGGGGTTGTCGTCGAGAGCAGACCTGTGGCCGCTGACGGTGCCCCTTTTCCTCTCTCACCTGCTCCCGTCGGGCGTCCGTCGACCGCGCCCCATCCACGTCGACGCGGCTCTCCCCCCCGGCGAGACTCCCCAGGCAACACGAATGCAAGCACGTCGCCGATGATGCCCCCCGGCAGCCTGACAGCGCTCGAGAAAACCATCATTGCCCAGGCCGTCCACCAGGGCTCGTCGACGGCGCTGGCGAAGGTCGCAGGCGTGCTCAACGCCCACCCGCTCATCGAGCAGCGCCAGGGCAAGCCGCCCCGGTCGTGGATCGAGCTCGTGCGCCCATTCCTTCTCTCATCTTGTCTCGCCCGCTCGTTACGAGCCAATCCACGAGCTGAAGATGTCACTCCGCGCTGCTGACTTCCTCTGTGTTATCTCGACCGGCCGGCTTCAGGACGTCAAGGTCAGCTACCTCGAGCTGCTCGAGACCCACCTCTCAGCCCGGACGCGCGAAGCCCTGCTCGACCGAGAGCACCTCGACGCCTTCTCGCTCGAAGACTTCCCTTTCCTATCAAAAGGCTGTGCGTCACCGCTCTTCTCGGGCTGCTGATTCCTGGCCGCTGGCCCTGCTGACCGGACGGCGCTGCCCCCTCCCGCCCCACCTGCAGGCGACGCCAGCCTCGAGGTCGTCACAGCCTGCTTCCGCGAGTTTTACCTCGAGATCGACACCATCCTGCACAATGACGCGGCCGACTTTGAGTGAGTATCTTGACCCTTCCGAACGTACCTTTGCAGCTGGCACGCTGAACTCTGGCCCTGTGCTCGCCGTTGCATGCGTCAGGGCCGCGGCCAAGCAGCTCAAGAAAATCATCAACGACGAGTCGTCCTCGGAAGAGGAAAAGGAGGACGACAACGACGATGAGGAATCGTCAGTGGGAGAGCCGACGGACGAGGACGAGACGCCGACGGGAGACCCAGGGGCGATCTATCGACCGGCCGAGATGGATGATAGCACATCCGCCAGCGAGGATGACGACTGAAGGCGCGCGCGGCAAGTCAGCCTATCTCGCTCACCGAATCCCTTCACATAACCTTGTCAAGACTACGCTGAATTGGCGCACTACCGCGGTCGGTCCATTCGGCGCTTCTAGATCACGTTGTTCCCGTCCGGGCGCGGCGCGTCTCCAGCGGTGCGCAAGTCGACGCGTCGCAGTCTCTCGGTTGCCTCGCTGTTGAACATGCGGCAAGTGGCTCTGTTCACCATTGGTCGAGCTTCCTTCTAGATGACCTTCCGGGTGAGCCGCGGGGTTTCCATACGGGGGACGACGAGAAGATGACGGACGATAGTCGCGCGTCGGCGACCGGTGATGACATGCTTCTCTCTGCGACGTGGCAGGGCTGCGGCTGCAAGGCGCGCCTCACCTCCTATACCTCACAATGCCCGCTCTTGGGTTCCTAAATCGTCTGCCTCGAGCGCCTGCTGCCGTCCGCGGCAGGAAACACCTGGCTCGACGTCGTGTCCGATTCGATGGATCACCATTCGGCTTGCTCTTACGCAGACAAAGAAATCACGCTTACGCCGGTCACGGCTCGCGTCGGCGCCGGTGTTGCTCCCTCCGACCCCTCCTCCCCCTGGCCCTCGCGCTCCCTGCCCTCGACCGACACGCACCCAGATCCCTCTCACCACCTTCCTCTCCTCCTCAAGCACCCCGCCATCCTGAACCGTCTCACCCTCTTCGAGGATGAGTGACTCGGAATCGGACGCGTTCATCGACGACGACAGCGGTAGCGACGCGTACGGCGCGAGCCCGCCCAAGAAGACGACCAAGACGGCCGCGAAGGGCAAGGCAGTCCGTCCCTCTCCTTCTGGCTCCCTGTTCGACGCTGTCTCGCTCGCGCGCGCGGCTTGACAAGCTGGCTGGCGCGCGTGATTGATGAGAGGGCTCGGACAGCGCGTCGAGGCAAGGATTGTCCAAGGCGAGACCTGAGCTGGGTAGCGCGTGGCTGACATTGCTCCTCACATCTTCCGCTCGCGCGCGCCTGGCTCTCCCTTCTTCGAGCAGAAGGCTTCCCCCAAAGTAGCCGCGAAGGCGAAAGCGGCTCCAAAGCCTAAGGCCGCAGCCAAGCCCAAGGCGGCAACGGCGGCGAGCAAGAAGAAGGCTGCGGCCGCGTCTGACTCGGACTCGGACGCCAGCGCCATGGACGTGGACGACAGCGATGACGAGAGCCCCAAGAAGAAGGCGCCGCTGAAGGAGATTGGCGGCCAGGCCGGCAAGGGCAAGAACAGCAGTGAAATGTACCAGAAGGTTTGCCTGCTCTGCTGCTGATGTCCCCTGCCCCTGCCAAAGATGCTGTAGGCTGACCCCCTCCCTCGCGAACCGCAGCTCTCGCAAATCGAGCACATCCTCAAGCGACCCGACTCGTACATTGGCTCGGTTCAGCACATCACTCAGATGATGTGGGTCTTCGACTACGAGAACAAGAAGATGGTGCATAAGTGCGTGTCTCCCCAACGCTCGTCGAGCGCCTCGTGCGCGCGTGTTCTCAGGCAGAAGGGCCGATGCCTACGTGCCTCTCCCCCTTTCTTGCATCAGGAACATCACATTCGTGCCCGGCTTCTTCAAGATCTTTGACGAAATCCTCGTCAACGCGGCCGACAACAAGGTGCGCCGTCCTGCCTCTGAGCGCTTCTATTGAAAGCGCGCCTGAGCTGACCTATTTGGCGCGCACCAACCGCAGATCAACGACCCCAACATGGACACGTTCAAGGTGACGATCGATCGCGAGGCCAAGTCGATCTCGGTCATGAACAACGGACGCGGTATTCCAGTCGAGATGCACTCGAAAGAGAAGGTCTGGATCCCGGAGCTCATCTTTGGCCACCTGTGCGTGGGCCGCCTCGACCGTCCTCTCATCTGTCGCCACCCCTGATGCAGACGGCTGACGAGCACATGCACGCTACTCCTCGCCTTTGACCCGTAGCCTGACGAGTTCAAACTACGACGACGACGAGAAGAAGCTCACCGGCGGAAGGAACGGATACGGCGCCAAGCTGACCAACATCTATTCGCACGAGTTCAGTGCGTCCCTTTCCCGCTTCGCCCGGTCAAGTGCCCGACGACCCAAGCGATTTGCCGCCGACCTGAAATTCCGCTCTCCCCTCCTTCTTCCAGAGGTCGAGACGGCCGACACCAAGCAGAAATTCGAGCAGGTCTTTTCAAAGAACATGAGCGCCAAATCGACGCCCAAGGTTCGCCAGCCCTCTGCCGTTCCTCGTCCCCTGCCTCTGGCCGCTGACACCGACCGCTCTGCCGTTGCTCGCCTGAATCTTTACCAGATCAAGAGCAACCCCAAGGAGGAGGAATACACCAAGATCACGTACAAGCCCGACCTCGCGCGCTTCGGCATGGAGGACATTGATGACGACACGTTTGCGCTCCTGACCAAACGCGTGTACGACATGGCGGGTACGGTCAAGGGCGTCAAGGTCTTCCTCGACGGCACGCGCATCAAGATTGACAGTTTCAAGAAATACATCGACATGTACACGTCGTCGGCGACCGAGGCCGCGGTAGAGGCCGGCGGGGCCGAGACCAAAATTGCCGTCGTGTACGAGGCGATTCAGCCGGCCAAGAAGACAGACGAGGTCCGCTGGGAGGTTGGTTTTGCGCTCTCGACCGAGCAGCAGTTCCAGCAGGTCTCGTTCGTCAACCGCATCTCGACCACCAAGGGCGGCACGCACGTCGACGACATGGCCAACCAGATCGCCAATCGGCTGTGCGTCGCGTTTCGCCCATCATCGTCCGCCGCCTGGTCACAGCCGTGAACTCACTGACCATCGCTACCTCCTCATTATACCGTAGCGCCGAGCACGTCGACAAGAAGAACAAGGGTGCCAAGGTCAAGGCGGCGCAGATCAAACATCACATGTGGCTGTTCGTCAACGCGATGGTCGAGAACCCGGCTTTCGATTCGCAGACCAAGGAGTGCCTCAACACCAAGAAGTCACAGTTCGGCAGCAAGCCCGTCCTCTCAGAGGAGTTCTTCAAGAAGGGTTGGTTTGGCTGTAGTCCGCCTCATGCCATGGACATGCCGCTGACCTCGAAGCTCCCCCATTATCCGCCCTTGCCCGATCAGTCCTCAAGTCTGGCATTGTCGACAACATTCTGTCGTGGGCCAAGTTTAAGCAGGACAAGGACCTGAAGAAGACTGACGGCGGCAAGAAGAAGAGGTGCGTCCCATACTGTGCCTTTCTTGACTGGCCCCCACGCTTCTGCTGATCCTCCTTCCTTCGTCCCTCATCCTTCGCCTCCGAAGGATCACCGGCATTCTGAAGCTGACCGATGCCAACTGGGCTGGCGGGCCGAAGGGCAAGGAGTGCACACTCATCCTCACTGAGGGAGACTCGGCCAAGGCCCTCGCCGTCGCCGGGCTCGACGTCGTCGGCCGCGACCAATTTGGCGTCTTCCCGCTGCGCGGCAAACTGCTCAACGTACGCGAGGCGTCCGCGACGCAGCTCACGAGCAACACCGAGATCCAGAACATCAAGGAGATCATGGGCTTGAAGCACGGCAAGGTCTACACCAACCGTGAGGACCTGCGGTACGGAAGCCTGATGATCATGACCGACCAGGTCCGTCAACCGGACCGGCTCTCGTCCCCCGCTCCTTTCGCTGTTAGGGACTCTGACCCCCTTCGCGCCTTCGCCCGCTCTCCCACCTATAGGATCACGATGGCTCGCACATCAAGGGTCTGCTCATCAATTACTTTGACCACTTCTACCCATCGCTGCTCAAGCTCGACGGCTTCCTCGTCGAATTCATCACGCCGATCGTCAAGGTAACCAAGGGCAAGAACCAGAAGTCATTCTTCACGCTGCCTGAGTTCGAGGAGTGGCGCGAGGCCAACAACGGCGGCAAGGGTTGGAACCCCAAGTACTACAAGGTCCGCTGCATTCTCACTTGGTCTGTGTCTCCGCAAGGATCCTGACACGCTCCACCTGCCCCAACAGGGTCTCGGAACGAGCACGGCCGAGGAGGCCAAAAAGTACTTCAGCGACATGGGCCGCCACATGCTCGCGTTCGACACGACCAAGGATGGCGACCGCGACCTGATTGACCTCGCTTTCAACAAGAAGAAGGCTGACGACCGCAAAGAGTGGCTGCGGCAGTTCAAAGTAAGTCGTCATCCGATCTTGCGTCCCGAGGTTGTCGCCGCCCTGCCGCTGACCGTCGTACCCATCATCTGCTTCTTCAATCTGCGCCAGCCCGGAACGCACCTCGACCACTCGATCAAGACGGTCACGTACAACGACTTCATCAACAAGGAGCTCATCCTGTTCTCGATGGCCGACAACATCCGTTCGGTCCCGTCCGTCGTCGACGGTCTCAAGCCCGGTCAGCGCAAGGTCATTTACGGCTGCTACCTCAAGAAGCTCAAGACCGAGATCAAGGTCGCGCAGCTTGCGGGCTTCGTCTCGGAAAAGACGGCGTACCACCATGGCGAGGCCTCGCTCGTCGGCACCATCGTTAACCTCGCGCAAGACTACGTCGGCTCCAACAACGTCAACCTGCTGACGCCGGCGGGCCAGTACGGAACGCGTCACGAGGTGCGTCTGCCTGCTTGCTCATCGCCCGCGTCTGCCGCAAGTCGCTTGCTGAACCTTGCGGGCTCTTTTCTAACGCGCGTCTGCAGGGTGGTAAAGACCATGCCGCGGCTCGTTACATTTTCACGGACGTCCCGCGCATCAATCGCGCCGTCTTCCACCCGGCCGACGACGCGCTGCTGGACTACTTGATGGACGACAACGACAGGATTGAGCCGCAGTGGTACATGCCGGTCCTGCCCCTGATCCTCGTCAACGGCGCTGACGGTATCGGCACAGGTGCGTTCAAGCAGCCGCTCCACTGTCGCGCTGCTGGCGTCAACGAGCACGGACTGATACCCTTGCCGTCTACCGCCACGCGCAGGCTGGAGCACGCAGATTCCCAACTACAACCCGGTCGACATTGTCGAGAACCTGCGGCGGCTCATGAAAGGCGAGGAGATGGTCAAGATGCTGCCGTGGTTCCGCGGCTACGAGGTGCGCTTCGCCTGCGCCACGTATCAGCTGCCAAAAGCAACTTGCTGACTCCAGCGCGACCGCTCAATAATCGCTTCGACAGGGCGAGATCACGCTTCAGTCGGACGGCCGGTACCAGATCTCGGGCCGGCTCAACAAGATTGACGACGAGACAGTCGAGATCACCGAGCTGCCAATCCGCAAGTGGACGACCGACTACAAAGCCATGCTTGAGGCAGCTATGGTGCCGACTGAGAAGACCCCGGCAACGATCAAGGTCCGACTCTGCACTTCGATCCTGCTCGAGACGGCTACGCCGGCACTGACACTATCTTTCTCCGCTTGTAGTCCTACGACGAGCACCACGTCGGCCAGCGCATCCGCTTTACCGTCCAGATGACGGCGGCTCAGATGGCGTCGGCCGAGGCCGAGGGCCTCGACAAGCGCTTCAAGATCCACACGACGATGAGCACGACCAACATGGTCTGCTTCGACGCGTCCGGCAAGATCAAGAAGTATGACAGCCCCGAGCAGATCATTGAGGACTTTTTCGGCCTGCGGCTCGAGTACTACATCAAGCGCAAGGTGCGAGATCCCTTCCACCGCTCGACGGCTTTCCAGACGCCACAGCTGACTGTCTTCCCCCAATCTATGCAGGAGCACATGACGACCGACCTCCAGGACCAGTACGAGAAGTTGTCAAACCAAGCGCGCTTCATCCAGATGTTCATCGACGGCAAACTCAAAATTTCAGGCCGGAAGACGTCCGTCATCGTCGAAGACCTCGTCAAGCTTGGCTTCCGGCCATTCAAGACGACCAAGGCCGCGCGCGCAGCCGGCGAGGACGAGGCTGCACTCGAAGACGACGAAGAGGAAACGGCCAACGCAAGCGACTATGACTACCTGCTCGGCATGGCGATTCGGAGTCTCACGCGCGAGCGGGTGCGCGCTCCTGCTCCTTACGCCCAAATTTCTCCCGGAACGCCCGCTGACTTTCTCTGCTTTCTTGCCACCTTTCTTCGCCGCCAGGTCGACAAGCTTCTCAATCAGCAGGAGGAGAAGCGCACCGAGCTCGACGAGCTGCTGCGCAAGTCGCCCCAAAACCTGTGGGACGCCGACCTCGAGAACTTCCTCGCCGAGTGGCAGGTGCGTTCCTATCGGCGCCACTGGCCGTTCATCCTCGCCATCGCTGACAGGATTTCCCATGACCGTCGCCTCGGTTCTCTGTTTTCCTTCACAGCTCGTTCTCGCCGCCGATGCCGAGCTGCAGGCCTCGGGCAGCTCGAAGGGCGCCAAGGCGAAGGGCAAGGCCGCCGCCAACAAGGCGCTCGCCAAGATCAAAAAGGGCAAGGCCGCCAAGGGGGGCAGCGACTCGGACTCAGACGAGGAGTACGTATCGCCCGTCAAAAAGCGCAAGGCACCCGCCGCGGCCAAAAAGTCGACTGCTGCTGCTCGGTGCGTTCCCTCGATGGTCAATCGCGATGCAGGACCCGAAAGGGAACCGAAGCTGACGCGGTTCACTGTCTGCCACAGGACCGTCGACAGCGACGTCAAGCCGTCGCCGCCAAAGAAGGCGCGCGTCGCCAGCGTGTTGAAGCCCAAGCCCGCCGTCAAGTCTGACACTGAGTCGGAGCCCGGTCCGTACTTGGGCTTGCCTGTTCGGGCCGCTGCTTGCCGCTTGCCGCCTGGTGCTGACCACCCAAGCTTGTTGTGTCCCTTTCGCCCGTCAGAGGCGAAGCCGGCGCCAAAGCCCAAGGCGGCCACCAAGCCCAAGCCTACTGTGCTGATCGACAGCGACGACGAGTCGGACGCGCCCGTCAAGCCCAAGGCCGCGCCCAAAAAGAAGGCGCCCACATACATCGACAGCGATGACGAGTCTGGTGCGCTCGCCAGCCTTGCAGTTCGAAGAGCGTCAAGATCTCCTGCTGACTCCTTCTTTCCGCCCTCTATCTTGCAGATGCGCCCAAGCCCAAGGCGAAGGCTCCGGTGAAGAAGCCTGCCGCGAAGGCGGCCGCCCCGAAGAAGGCACCGGCCAAGAAGAAGGCCGACTCGGACTCGGACGGCGACGACTTTGGCGCCGGCGACGAGTGCGTCCTGCCTCGCCCCTGTCCTGACTGTCAAAGCGAGAGTTTCCCAGCGCTGACCTGATATCTGCTCTCTTTCCCCTCAGCGCGATGGACCTCGACGACGAGCCCGTCCCCGTCCGGACCTCGCCCAGGAACCGGCGCGCGACCGCAAAGAAGGCCGTCGCCCAGTACATCGACCTGTTCGTCATCCGTCTCGCCGTTTCTCGGCTTTGTTTCGCTTGGGGTATGCTGGGCTGACCTCGGAAACTATGCGCTCCGTCTTCACCAACAGTTCGGACGACGACGACGACGACGACGAGTAGGCACGCGCGCTAACGTCCCTTACAGGCGCGGCGCGCTTCCTGCTGTCCCCCCAGTCCCTTTCCAATTCTGCATCCTAACGCCCACCTTCATGAACCCAGCCTCGATTTACTATCATCTCTCTCTCCCATCTGCTCTACCTTTCTGCTCCTATCCTCATGCGACGCCCCCATCAGCCCGCGAGCGGGCCATCCCCCAAGAGCCCTCGATCGCACCGCCTGTGCGAATTTCGAACTCCGACTGCCGCCTCGCCTGCCCTCAGTGCCGCCGCCAGCTCTCGTGCCTCGTTACCCTTCCTCGACCGTTCCGCCCTCCACTCTCGCCCACCCCCCCTCTTCCATTGAACCTCGTCCAGGACCCTCCTTTCTAGCATTGCTAGTCAGCCTGCCAGCGATGAGGCCCTCTGCCGCTCCGCTCCGGTCGCTCCGCCTGCCGCGCCCCTCGACTTCGTCCCTCCGCCGGTTCGCCGCCTCGCCATCCGCTGCCGCCCCGTCGTCGGCATCCCCCCAGCCTTACACGCCGCCCATTGAACCCGGCGTGCTGCCCGCATATGACCTGTGCCTGCAGTACATCAAAGATTCGGCGGCATCGCAGCGGGCGCATATTCCCGCGCTCGAGGAGGAGATCGAGCGCCTGCAGGCCAAGGCGACCTCCAATGGGCTCTCGTCCGAGGAGCTCGACGAGTGCAAGAAGGCGCTGCAGAGGATGCGGAAGCGCGTGTGGCTGTTCAAGGGCGCCGCCGACCGGTACGATCCGCAGGTCCGGTACGATTTTGCGGTCGGTCTGGGTGCGTCCATGGTCTTGTGGCCCTCGTTTGCTGAGAAGACCGGCAGGCGGCTGACCCGATGCTGCCCTCCGTCTGCTGCCCCTCGCCTCAGCCGACCCGACGACCGACTCGTTCCGATACCTCGACCACGAGCGATTCGAGGTCGGCGGCTCGCTCGACTTGCATGTTCAAAACATCAACGCTATGCACGTCGTCCCGGACGTGTGCGACGTCGGCCGCAAGGGCCTGTCGATCGACCTTCTCCTGCGCTTCCCCGCGCCGCCGCCCAAGCCTGAGCCGGTGCCGGACCAGTTCGGCTGGATCAAGAGCAAGAGCGACCGCGTTGTCGTCGTGCGCGACGAGAAGGACGGCGGTCGCATCGTTGTCGGCTCCAAGCTGACGGTCGGCGAGACGCGACCGCAGCCCGAGGTCGAGATCAGGTACTTTGACGCTGAGCCCAAGTTCGGCACGCTCGTCATGGTCGACCCTGGTGCGCACCTGACCTCGCCTCAGCCCCTGCCTCGTCGTTTGGTTTTTGCGCTGATGCCACAATTTTTCCTCCCGCAGATGTGCCGTCTCCGGAGACGCACTCGTTTACTGAGAAGCTGCACTGGCTCGTGCCCAACATCCCGCTGTCGTCCGCCGCGCGTGTCTTCCCGTCGCCATCGTTCGAGCCGTCCACAGAGCAGCACACCGCGTCGCTCCCAGAGCCCCTCATCCCCTATCTGCCGCCGCACCCGCACAAGGGCTCGCCGTCGTACCACCGCTACGTCTTTGCGCTCCTGACGCACTCGGCCGAGGTCGACTTCGCGTCAATCAAGGACGTTTGGCAGCGCGAGGGCGCAACGCTACGACAGCTGCAGGAGGCGATGGGCAAGGCTTCGAAAGAGCTTGTCGATATCGCGGGCCTGACGTTCTTCCGCGCCGACTATGATCCTGTCGAGTGCTCCAAGATCTGGGAGGAGGTCATCAGTGCGTCCCTCCTCTTCTTCTTCATGCCAGCCTTGTCTCGCTGTCGCCTTGCCACAGCATGCTGACGAATGTCTTGGATCTGTTCTGCGACCGGTGACCACCGTGCTTCAGAGGAGAAGGAGGTCAAGTTCCTCACGCCGAGCTACCAGCCGTTCTGGGTTCCTGACCCGACTGCCGTCCCGCTCAACGCGTCGTTCCGTCGGCCGTCGACGTTCGAGAGGTCGGCATCGCTTAAGCAGCGCAACAAGGCACTGCTCTACAACCAGAAGCTCGGCATCATTCCGAAGGCCTCCGACCGCGTCGAGCGCTTCGTCACGACGGACGAGTGGGATGCGCGCAAGGCGGCGGCGCCGGCGCGCGGCGAGCCGACAAAGCAGGAGCAGCAGAAGGAGCTCAGCCGGCTTTTCGGCGACCGCGTCACTCCGGACGGCCAGCCCATCTTCAACGAGCCCGTCTCCGTCGAGGCCGACAGTGGCGAGATCGAGATTGAGGTCGAGGCGGCGCCGGCGCAGGAGAAGTCGGCGGATGTCGAGCCAGAGCAGTCGAAGCCTTGACGCAGATCATGAATTTAAACACCATCCCGCGCAAGTGCAGTGGGCTTCCGATTGCCTACACTGTCCCTTCCTGTGAGCGAGCGGCGTCAGGTGCAAGACTAGTGCTGTGGTGAGACGGGCGAAAGCGCTGGAAGCAACTGCAAGGGGCGGCAGCAGCTGCACGTCGACCGATCCAGTCCCCCCCGCTCCCCTTCCCCCTCTTCATCTGCGACGATCACCAGCTCTTGCAAGATCCCCCCCCCCCTCGACCTTCTCACCACCCTCCCGCACGTTTTCTTGCCAGGGACCTTTTGGACGACTGCTTCTCTCGCCCGCTATGCCTCTCAACTACTCGAAGTGGGACCAGCTTGAGGTCCGTCGTTCCTTCGCCAGCACCACGCGCATGCGCCGCGCCCTCACCTCGCCAGGTCGATCTCGGCTGATCGTTGCAGCTCTGGTCCCTTCGCGACTCGCCGTCTGCTCGGCGTGCTGCAGCTCTCGGATGACTCGGATATTGAGGAGCACCCGAACATCGACAAGAAGAGCATGATCCGGTGCGTCTTACAGCTCCGAGCTCTCGAGCTCGAAGCGTTGCCCCTTCTTGCCTCTGCGCTCTCGACTGACCACCTCCACGGGCGCTCGCCCCTGCCTTCAACCCGCCCGCCCTCCCACAGATGGAAGCAGCAGCAGATCAAGCAGGAACGGGCGGACCGCGTGCAGAAGATCGCCAACCTGCGGACTGAGATCTCGCTCAACGGCGTCCTGCGGCCGCGAATCGTGTCGCTGCTCGACTCGCTGAAGACGCTGCCGGCGCCCGAGGCCCTGTCAACGTACTCTGCGCTCGTCAGCAAGCTCACGAACGAGCCGTCGCCCGACAAGCCCAAGACCAATGCGCCCAACCAGCCGACGTACGACGTCATGTTGCTGCACCTGCTCGAGCAGGTCTCGAAGGAAGCCAAGGAGCAGTCGAAGGCCGGCGACGAGCAGGACAAGGTCGCGGCGCGCCTGGCGGAGCGCCTCGAGTTCCACAACGGCCAGCTCGACGGCCGGACCGACGAGTGTGAGCGGCTGATTGCCGAGCTCGAGGAGGAGGCCAAGCGCAAGATCACGAGTGACGACATCCACGAGGGCTTCAGCTCAGGTGTGCGTCGCCTCTCCTCTTGCGGCCGTGCGCCCGGGCGCACATGCCCCTTGGGGTGTACTGCGCTGACCCCCCGCCCTCCTCTTCTCCGATGGCTCTTCTCCGCGCCACCAGTACACCAACAAGATTGGTCAGAACTACCTGGACGACGAGAAGAAGCCCGCAGCCAAGGCAAAGGAGTCGAGCATCGAGGTGCTCAACCCGCAAGCCTCGGTACGTCCGCCCGCTCGTCCCTTGCTGCCAGCCCCGTCGACGCAGTGGCACAAGCTGACCGCGCTCGCCGCCCCGCCGGGCTTTTCCGACCGCAGACATCCTCTCCTGCAGCTAAGGCACCAGCCGCCGACCCAGACGACGAGGAGCTGCCAGACGCGTCACCGCTTGCGCTCAAGTTTACGACGATCCCGTACCTCAACTTTGCGCAGGCCTTCTCGTTCATCCAATCGAACCCGTCGGTGCTGGTCGAGCAGACGACCGATTCGCTCCTGCTCGAAGGCTTCAACGCCGAGATCAAGGGCGAGAAGGATCGCGCGCGGCGGTGCGTCGAGAAGGGCCTGCTCGTGCAGTACTGCCGTAAACTCGGCAAGGATGGCGTCCGGCTCTTTTTCCAGAGGTGCGTCGGCCCGAACACTGCCCTTGTCCTTCTAGGATGGAGCACGCGCAAGCCTGGCTCCACTTGTGTCCGCGCTGCTGACTCCTTGCTCGTCTTGTCTGCGATAGGATGAGCCAAGAGGGTGCGGCCGGCCAGAAGGCGCTCAACCTGTTCACGTCAGACGTCGACGCGACGTACAAGCGGATGGAGACGCGGGTGCAGCAGATGGCGGCCGAGGGTCGTGGCGGGGCCGACGGGGGCGAGGGCACCGAGCAGATCCAGCTCGTCGCCGAGGGCGACGCCCAGATCACGTTCAACGTGCCCGAGGGCCCGCCGCCCGACGAGATCCGGCTCGAGGGCGAGGGGACCGAGGACATGGACCCGGTTGAAGTCCGCAAGTTCCTCGTCAAGCAGTGGGAGATCTTTTCGGGCTTCACGCCCGAGGTTCAAGCCGCGCTCAAGGAGGAGAGCCTCGATGCCGTCAACAAGGTGCTGTCGGTCATGAGCGTCGAGGACGCCGAGCAGCTCGTGAGTCGTTCCATCGGTCTTGTTCCCTCAGCCTTTCCTTGCCTTGCCTGCACCCACTGACGTGCGCGTCTTCCCAAACTCAGGTCGGCGAGATGAACGAGGCCGGCATCCTGTCGTTCAGCGATGGCGGCGCGATCCGCGACGAGACGCAGCAGCACACCATTGCGGACGAGCTCG
This sequence comes from Cystofilobasidium bisporidii, assembly GCA_014825535.1. Taxonomy (NCBI): domain Eukaryota; kingdom Fungi; phylum Basidiomycota; class Tremellomycetes; order Cystofilobasidiales; family Cystofilobasidiaceae; genus Cystofilobasidium; species Cystofilobasidium bisporidii. Next base: position 39,818 of record MVAK01000129.1, read on the forward strand.
ACTGAGCCCTGGTGGCGATGACGATGACCCCGTGCAAACTGCACCGTTGCTTGCTTTGCCCTCGCTGGCGCGAACGAAAAGACGTTTGTTTTGTCTGCAGAGTGGCGCTCCATCAATCGCTCAGCAGGCCGCCGTAACGCATGCCGGCCTCCATGTCGACGTCGCCGCCCTTCGACTGCCAGTAGGCTCGACGTGACTCGCGCGCCTTGCGCCGCTCCTGCTTCTTGGCCTGCCGGAAGCGGCGCTCCTGCTCCTCAAAGTCGGACTCGTCCGACGTCGCGAGCAGCTCCTCCTGGCCCTCGACGTACATGTCGTCCGACGAGGCCGACGGGGACGACACCGACGAGATCTCGCCCTCCTCGGGCGACGAGGTGCGCGACCCCGCCTGCTGGCCCTTGCCCTTGACGACGGGCGGGGCCGCAAAGGCGTCGAGGTTGCCCTTGCGCTTCTTGCCGGCCGGCGGCTTGCCGACCGAGTAGCGCGACTCCTCCTCCTCCTTCTCGTCGTCATCGTCCTCGTCGTCGACGCGGCTCTTGCGCGAGGACGACGACGTTGTCGCCTTGGTCGGCGCCGGCAGCGGGGGGGCCGACTTGGTCGACGACACGACGCCGGACCCCGACCGCCTGTCGGCCGCGCCCGCCCGCGCCGACGGCCGGAACGGCTCGTCGACAAAGTCAAACTCGGTCGGGCGGTAGCCGTCCTCCGACTCGGACGTCGACCCGCGGCGGCGGCGGCCGCGGTGGCGACGGCGGTCGTCTGGCCGTCGCCGGCGGTCGTCGTCGGCCTCGGACGCGCTCGTCGAGTCGGACCTGCCCGACGGGCGCTCAGGCGACGGCTCGACGTGGATGGCCGCCAGCTTGGTCTGCGGGCGGCCGAGCCGCGGCGGGGATCGGCTCGACGACGACGCCGCCGCCGCCGCCTGGGCGAAGGACGGCAGGTCGGGCGGCGGGGGCGCGTCGCGCGGGATCCCGAGCCGGTCCTGCAGCCTGCCCGAGTCGTGCAGGTCCTTGAGCGTCCTTCGCTGGCTCAAGACCTCGGCCGAGACGCCCATGATGCCGACGAGGATGCTCATGTCGCTCTCGTCGTCGGCGTCGGACCGCGCGTGCTTGCCGCTGCTGCTACCCCGCCGGCGGCGCGCGATGCCCTCGGCCCGGATGTACAAGCGCGAGGTCAGGACCTCGTACGCGCCGGAAAAGGTGGACCGCACGCGGAGGATGCCGTGTGAGCCACGCGAGATGTCGTTGGCTGGCGAGCGAGGGTCGGTCGGCATGCAAGCCACGGGGGAGTCAACACCGTTGGGAGCTCAGGGGGGGGGGGGGGCAGAGCCGAGTCGGGCGAGAGAGGCAGGGCAGACGCACACGTGTCCTGCGGATCCTCAATGCTCAGCAAGTACCGCTGGCGCTCGTTGCTCCAGCCGCGCCCGTCCTTCGAGTAGTAGGAACCGCCGTCGCGGAGCGAGATGCCCGTGTCGTCGTAGCCAAAGTTCTTGCCGTAGAGCTCAAAGAACTCGATCAGGAGCGTGCCGAGGTTGGCGAGCGGGTCGATCTCGGCCCGACGGACCTTGGGATGCACCTGCGGGGCACGGACCGAGGGAAGGGAAAGGGTTGGTTGATCAGCCTGGGACTGAGGGCCCTGTGTGCGCCAGGGGGCCCGCAGGAAGGAGCGGCGCGGACGCACCTGAAGAAACGAGATGACGAGGCAGATGACGCTGTAGGAGCCGAGCCCGCCCGAGTAGACCTCGTTCATCCCGCGCTGGCTGAGGAACGCCTTGACGACGAGCACGAGCGGCTTGAGCGCCGGCAGGGCCGAGATGTAGGCGTTGACAATCTTGCCGGCCGAGATGCCGTTCGACTGGTTGATCGAGATGTCGACCGGGAGGCGGCCTGCATGGAGGCGCGCAGCAAGGGTCAGCACGAGTGGAGTTGCAAGGAGGCACGGTCCCGGCGCAGGGGTTGCGCGACAAGCCCAGAGACAACGGTCCAGCGAGAAGCAAGACGCACCGTACGACGAGATGAACTTGACGATCGGCACCTTGGCCTTGGAGATGACCTGGATGTTCTCGGCCAGGTTGGCCCGGCGGAGGACGGCGGCGAGCGTGTGCAGGACCGACACCTTGTTCTGCTTGTCCATCGTAGGCGACTCGATGACGAGGTCGATGTCGCTGGCGGCAGCCAACCGAGGAGGGAGGGAGGGAGGGAGGGAGGGGGGGGGGGCAAGGGCGACGATCGCTTCAAGGTCAGAATTCCGACTTGGTTCGCACGATCGGCAAGGGGGTGAAGAGGGAGAGGCGTGGATACGGACCCCGTCGGCAGGTAGAGCCCCGTCTCGAACGAGCCGAACGGCGAGACGGCCGCGTCCCGCCACTGGGCGACGACGGCGGACCGGATGAGGGCGACGATGTGGGAGCGCGTGGCGTGCTCGGTCGGGGTGGGCGAGATGTACGAGACGAAGGCGCGGATCTCGCGGTTGAGCCTGCAGGAGGGAAGCACGGCGGAGAGGAAGGGTCAGCTTGAGGGGTGCAAGGGGGAAGGGGTGCGTGGGAGCCGAGAGCGAGCTGCTGCTCGAGCTGGGCGGCACAGCGGCGGCGGGCACAAGGAAGGAGCTTGAGGACCCCCGTGCACAGACGCACATTTCCGCCGGGTTGCGGCACGATCTGAGGGACGCAGCACCCAAGCAGAGAGTCAGCCTTCTCGCCCGGTGAGGCAAAGGGGGGGGGGGGGAGGCAGGCCAAGCCCAGGAGGGGGGGTACATGGACGACGACGCACAGCCAGTCGATCCCGCCGACCCAGGGCGTGCTCCGCGAGCCCGCCCGGCGCTCCTCCTTGCGGTTGCGGTAGTTGTCCGGATCGTCCTCGGCCAGCCGGTCCCTGCGCTCGCGCTCGTCCCTGGTCCGCTTGGTCCGGCTCGCCAGCGGTGGCTGCTGGTGCTGCGAGCGAGTCGAGCTCGGGCCAGCAGCAGCAGCAGCAGCAGCAGCAGCTGCAGGCGCGGCCGTCGTCGTCGTCGGTGGGGGAGGTGGTGGTGGGGGGCCTTCGGGCTCAGGCGAAGGGGAGAAGGAGATGAAGCCCTGGTTGGACGAGAAGGCGGTCTCCATCGTCGGATCTTCTCTAAGGCCTGGTGCGTAGGTGAGAGGGGGGGCGGTGGTGGCCAAGAGAGGGAAGTCGAGCTGGGCTGGCGGTTCGACGGGGCTTGCTCTCTCTCGCTCGGTCGTCGGTCGGGCAAGCAACCCAAACCGTCGTCGGCCAACGCTCGCGTCGGGCGTCGAGACCCTCCCTCCCACCCACCGAGCATGCGTCCGTCGACTGCCTTGGCCACTTCTGACTGCTTGCACAACAGACACAGCACACACTGAACGAGCGGCGGGACGGGTGAGACTTCCACAAGGGCCATCCAAAGACGAACCAGTCCAAGGAGCAGCGAGCGAGCGAGCGAGCGAGCGAGCAGCGCGAGGTCGACCGACCCCTTGTCCCTCCTGCCGAGCTCTCCGCAGGTCGTCCAGAGAGAGAGAGCGATGGTCGCAGAGTTCCTTTCAGAGCCGCCTGGAGGGGCCCTCACCTTTGGCCAGCATCCTTGTCGGGCGAGGTCGAGAGGGCCGTCGCACCATCTGCTCGGCCGGGGTGGGGTGGGGGGGGGGGGGGATCGGGGGTCAGCGTTGGCGTGACTCAATGCGAGCGAGCGAGCGAGCGATTCAATCGTGCGACGACGCGGGGGGGCAACGTACAGCTCGGCGTGATGGTCGTCGTCGGCGGGTTGGTCGAGCCGTTGACGCCGTGCAGCAGCGACTGCTTGAGCAGCGAGGCCGTCTCGCCGGGGAGGTCGGCCGCCTCGATCGCCTCGTCAATCTCGCGCAGCGAGGGCGACTCCTGCCGGGTGAGGTGAGAGAGAAGGGAGGAGGAGAGGGGCGCAGGGTGGAGGGGGGGGGGTGAGAAGAGAGTCAGTCGCGCTTGCTTGTCAAGACAGGCACTGATGGGACGCAGGGAAAGGAAGCAAGGGGGAGAGAGAAGAAAGAGAAGCAAGAAAGGATGAGAGGTCAACCGCACCATGTCGCGCGGGCTCCCGCTCTCCGACAAGGAGACGCTGACGATCCGCCGCCGCTCGCGCTCGATGATGCCCTTCATGATCTCGGCGGACGAGGTCCTTCGGGCCGACTTTTTCGTCCGGTTGTCCTGGTAGCGGTCCGTCTCGTCGACGATCTCTGCGCGGGTCGGTCGGTCGGTCGGTCCGGCCAGCCATGTCGCGCGCACACACGAGTCAAGATGGGGGGGGGTTGGTCATCGTCGTCATCGTCAGTCGTCGAAAGGGAAGGACCGCCAGACGGCAGCACAAGAGGGAGGGAGGGAGGGAGGGAGGGAGGGAGGGAGGGAGGGAAAGGAACGACAAACCCTCGCCAATGATCTCCTCGATGATGTCCTCGAGCGAGATGACCCCGAGCCCCCCGCCGGCGAGCCCGGGCGTCTCAGACAGCAGCAGCAGGTGAGCCCGGCCCGTCTGGAAGTAGTCGAGGGCCTGGAACAGTGAGCTTTGGGGTAAGCGGGTCGGCCGGGTCGTCGGCAGGGTAGAAAAGAAGGGGGAGCGGAAGGCAGGAGGGGCAGGTCGGCCGGGTCGTCGGCAGGGTAGAAAAGAAGGGGGAGCGGAAGGCAGGGGGGATCGTCAGCGAGGTAGGGAGAAGAGAGAGGTCGGGGAGAGGGGGGGGGGGAAGGACGGACATGGACGGCTTGGCCTCGGGCAAGGTCGACAGGTGGAATCGGCTGACGGGCAGCGCGTCCTCGGGGTTGTACAGCAGCAGCTGAGCACGCGCGCGCGCGCGCGTGTGAGAGAGAGCAGAGAGGTGCGGGGTCAACCAGGCCAGAGAAAGGGTGGGTGGGTAGGTGTGTGTGTCTGTGTCAGCCCCCCTTTCGCTCCCGACGGCCGAAAGATCAACCTTCCCGCGCTCGCTCATCCGTTCGCCGCCCCCCCGCCCCCCGGCCCAACCCCCCAACCCCCCCAACCCCCACCTCTTTCCCTCCTCCCTTCCGTCCGAGATAAGCCGACGGGCGGCAGGCACCCAACGAGAACGATCAACCAGGCCCCACCGGCGGCCCGGGGAGGGGGGGGGGTGGGGGGTAAAGAGGGGCAGACAGACACGCACCTTCTTGATCAGCAGCATGCCGACAAACGCGAGTGGCTCGCCTGGCCGATGGACCGGCACGCGCGAGAAGCCGTTGAGCCTGTCGTTTGAGCAAAGGAAGGAAGGAGGGAGGGGGGGGGGGCGCAGCAGTCGGTTGGTGGGCGCGCGAGAGACCGTTCAGCCGTCAGCGCCGCTCCATCACGTTCCCTTGTGCTCAAGCAAAGTCAAGAGAGAAGCAGCGGCCAACAAACGGGGGGAGGAGGCACCCCCCTTTCCCCCTCCCCCTTCCCCCCCCCCCCCCCAAAGAAAAGGACGGAAGGAAAGAAAGAGGGGAGGAGGGGGGGGGGAAGAACGCACATGATCTTGTCAATCATGTCGCGGTCGAGTACCGTGTCGGTCGCGAGCGTCATGACGTCTGCGATGGGCGTCATGATGTCGCCTGCGGGCGTGGCGTTGAGCGAGAGGACGCCGTTGAGGATGGTGATCTGCAAGGGTCACGGTCAAGGTTGGGTTGGGTTGGGTGGGTGGGTTGGGTGGGTGAGTGGGTGAGTGAGGCGAAGCGGAGGAAGGTGTCGGGGAGGAGGGAGTCAGCTGACTCTGGGCGTCGACAGCGCGGGCGCCCGTCCAGCTCGGGCTCGGACGAGCCCAGGCCGCCCGCGCGCTTCCAAAAGAAGCAGGCAGCAGGCAGTGGCGACGGGGAGGGGTGGGGGGGGGGGGCGACGCAAGTGGTAACAGGCGGGGCGGGCGGGGCAGGGCATGGCGCGCGGGGTAGGGGGGGGGAGGAGGGGGAGGCCGACACCTTCACTTCCGCCCGCCAGAGCCGCCAAGCCCCAACCCAACCCAACCCGCCGAAACCTCCAAAGACCCCCCCCCCCAAAAAAAACGCACCTCGTCATCCCGCAGCGGTTCCTCCCCATGCTTGTGGAACGCCAGGAAGCTCTTGAGCTCGGCCTTCTTGTACGTCTGGATTTTGGGCGTCCGTGTGCGTGTGCGTGTGTGTGTGTGCATGTGTTTCGCCCCGCGTTGGATGGGCGCCGGTCGGCATGGTCGGCCGGGAGGGCACCGGCGAGAGAGGCGGAGAAGAAGAAGAAGAAGGGGGGGGGAGGAAGGGGGTGAAGGGAACGCGTCAGGTCCTGACTCTCGAGGTGCTCTGGGTCGCGCAAGCGGAGGCCAACCGGTGAGAGGTGAGTGGGGGGGGGGGGGGGCAAAGGGGGAGGGGACGAAGGAAAGGAAGGGCAAAAAAGGAGGACCTGACGTGCTCCTCGTTCGCCCCGAGGATGTAGTCGAGCAGCTTGGCGATCGGCCAGGCGACGGGCTGGTGTGTGTGTGTGTGTGTGCGCGCGCGGTGGTGACGCCGGGGTGTTGTGTGTTTTGGTTGCGAGCAGCGCGACGAGCGGTGCGGGGCCGGATGGGTTGGGGTGAGGTTTTGGGAAGCGGGGACGTGAGAGACAAAGAGGAGAGGGACGTGGACAGCACAGCGGGGGAAGGGGAAGGGGTTCAGCAAAACGTTTTCTGGGCGGGGGTTTCCAACATCGCCGCCCGGCCCCGAGTCGAGCGCAGACGAGCCTCGACGACGACAACGACGACGAGACAAGGGGCCCAGCGCCGGTGGTGGTGGTGGTGGTGGTGGTGGACTGACCGCAAAGACCCACATGAGGCCGAGGACGAACGGGCTGGCGTAGGCGCCGATCGCGAGCCCGTAGCGGACGCCGATCGACTGGGGGATGATCTCGCCAAAGACGACGATGAGGGCGGTCGAGACGATGACGGCCGAGATGCCGCCGCCGAGGAGCGAGTCGAGGAAGATGGGGAGCGACTCGTTGACTTTGAGCGCGCGGGGGTGGGGGTGGGTGGGTGGGTGGCAGGGCAGGCCAGGGGGAAGGGTTAGCTTTGGAGGAAGAGGAGGAGGAGGAGGAGGAGGAAGAGCAGGAGGAGGGACACCTCCCCGACTGACCAATGACGTTGCCGAGCAGGAGGACGACCAGGACCCAATGCCTGCCGCGCTCGAGCAGGCGCAGCACCTTGCGGGCGTAGAGGCGCTCGCGCTCGTCGTCGGACGAGGTCATGAGGACGCGGAGGTGGAGGGCGTCGAGGCCCATGAGGCCGAGCGTCAGGCTGGGGGTGGGGGAGGATGGATGGATGGCGCCGAAGGAGGGGGTGGGGGGGGGGGAGGGTCAGTGTGTGTGAGAAGAGGAGGGGCCGTTGGCAGGGCGAGGAACAGCCAGCGCCAGAGCACAAAGGAGAGGGAGGGCCAAGGGGCTCTCGTCTCAGGTGAAGGAACCCCTGCCCGTCAGCGGCGGCTGGGCCAGAGACAACCAGCCCTCTCTCTCTCTCTCTCTCGCTAAGCAAGAGGCGGACGGACCCTGCAAAGACGCCGCCGAGCAGGACGAGTCCGGCGCTGACGACGAGCTTCTGGACAAAGTCGGCCCGGGTCATGGGCTCTTGGGGGTGGTGCTGCTGGGCGGTGGGTGCGAGGGTCCCGAGGGTGGAGGGGGGTCGGTAGGCGGGGTGCAAGGGGGAGGCGCGGGCGAGCGGGGAGGCGAGGAGGGAGAGGAGCAGGCGGGCGGCGGGGAGGAGGGTGGAGGGCCGGGCCATGACGTGGGAGGGGTGTATGCGCTTAGGGAGAGAGGGAGAGAGGGAGAGAGGGGGAGGGAGATGGCTGGTCGCTCTCGGAGGCAAATGCTGGATGGGGTGGGGGTTGGACGCGCAGCAGGCGAGAGGCAGAGAAAAGTCGGTCGGTCGGTCGGTCGGTCATCAGTCAGCCTCTCATCAGCCCTTTCTCTCTCCCCCCCTGTGGCTCCCCCCCCCCCACCAGATGCGCTCCTTGATGTTGCGCTCGCTCGGTCTGGCTCGCCGATCGTTCGCCCTCGCCCTGCCCAGGCTGGACAGCCCGCCAGCAGGCAAGATCCAGGCACAGTGGATCCCTCAAACCAAAGGGGACAAGCTCGACCTCGCTCCCCGCTTGTCCGTCCTGCCTTGGCTCGTCCGTCCCATCATCCGCTGACGCCCCCTTCCTTCCTTCCTTGCTTGCTTGCCCTTCGCCAGGCAGATGACCTTCACCTGCACCGCCCCGATCCCCATCCCTTCCACCCCTCCTCCCACCGACCCCTCCACCCCTCCTCCCACCCACCACCAACCCTGCTCACACCGCTCCACCCACTCGTTCGCCCGCAAGTCCTACACGCACGGCACCGTCCTCATCCAGTGTCCCGCCTGTCTCGCCCGCCACCTCATCGCCGACCACCTCGGCTGGTTCAAGGAGCTCCAGCAGCAACACGGCGGGGGGGTCGACGTCGAGGCCATCTTGAAGCAGAGGGGGGAGACCGTCACCAGGGGCTCGGTCGGGCAGGGCGGGGAGGGCACTGTCGAGTTCTACTAGCGGTCAGTAGGCAGCCACCCCCTTGCTTTGTCTCGCCTGGCCGTGTCTCGCCTTTGCCCGCTTGCTGTGCCCCCCTTCCCCCCCTCCTCCCCCTCTTCGCGCTCGCTCGCTCGCAGGCCGCCCATCGGCGCCCAGCCTTCCAACCGAGCCTGCTCGCTGACGACACCCCCCCCTCCCGCCCCACCTCCGCCCATCCTAGTCCTTTTCCCCCGGGCCCAGCCCAGGTCCTCAACCCATCCCAGTTACCCCCCCCCGCTGCCCCCCACCCCCAACACACACACACACACACACACACACACACACACACACACACACACACACACACACACACTACCCCCGTCCGCCGTCCGCTACCCCCGCCCGCCGTCCGCCGTCCGCCGTCCGCCCCTATCCACTCACCCACCCTTGAATGTGGGGTGGTCGTCACGCAATACGCTGCCTGTTGAGGCTCATCGGCAGCCCTCGCGCGGGCCGGAGGGGAGCGGGGGGGGGGGGTTGCTGCTGCTGCTGTTGCTGTTGCTTCTGCTTCTGCTTCTGCGGCGGGAGCGAGCGAGCGAGTCGATGCGAGTCGACATCTCGCCTTCGTCCGCCCGTCCCTTCCTTTCGAGCGAGCGGGAGTCGACGAGCGAGCGAGGGGGTCTTTCTTTGTCTTCGGGGGGGGTGGGGGGAGGGTGGGGGGAGGGAAGAGAGGGAGGGAGGGACGGGGGACGGACGGACGGGCGGGCGGACGGCCGGAGAGAAGAGAAGGGGGGGGGACCCTCAGGGAGCCATACGATCGAACCATCCATGCCCTCCTCCCCTCCCCCGCTGTCCCTCTCGCTGACCAGCCCGTCGTCCAAGTGGTCCCGCAAGCAACCCCCCCCCCCCCACTCTTTCCCGCAGGGCTCCCTCCTTGGACTGACACACAGAAAGTCGGTCAGACGGACGGACGGACGGATGGGAGGGGAGGGGAAGCGCGGGCCTGATCCCGACCGGCGCGCGCAGGGGCCCGGGCGCCGTCGGGGCTGGTGGGCAAGACGAAGCGTGCGGGCTCGAGCCGCCCCTCCGGGACCCTCGCAGCGAACCCTCGCCGACCTGCTCTCTCCCAGGTGGGGGCCTCACCGTCAGCTCAGCCCTTCGCGACCCTCGCCGACCTGCCGCTCTCCCAGGTCCTTCCTAGCGTCGCTCGTCTCGAACCCCCGTCCTTCGCCTCGCCTCGCCTCGCCTCGCCCTTTGCGCCCGCCCTCCACGCCCTTCTCGACGACCCATCCGCGGGGCTCGTTCGTCCCCCGCGCGTCTGGTCGACAGCCAGACAGCCCAGCCATGTCCTACGATGCTGCGACCGATCGACTGAGCGAGCGCCAGCGCGCGCGCGAGGTGCGCTTGCGAGGCTGCCCGCGCGCCGCTGGCCGCCCCCCCCCCCCCCCCCCCCCCCGGGGGCGGGGCGAACCCCCCCCCCGGGGGGGGGGGGGGGGGGGGGGGGAAGAGAAACCAAACAGAGGCGGGGGGGGGGGAGGGGGGGGGGAAAGAGGGAGGGAGGAAACCATGGGAGACGCAAACCCAAACGGCCCAAGTGAAGAACAGGGAGGTCAAGACGCAGAGGCGCAGAGGCGCAGGCAGAGACCAAGACCGATGGCGAGCCAGGGGGCCGGGCGCGCGGGGAGGCAAAGGCGGAGGCGAGATGGAAAGAGAAGAACCGGTTACATGGTCGTTGGTCAACATGGTCGCGCGTGCGCGCGCGCGCGCGAGAGAGGGAGAGAGAGCGGAGAGAGAGAGCGGAGGGAGGTGGGGCAGACGGAAGGAGGGTGGCGTCGTTCCTGGGTGTCTTGCTGAAGATCTGAGAGAGGATGAAGGACCGCGGGGGGGGGGGGGAGAAGAGAGAGAAGGAGGAGTGAGAGAAGAGAGAAAAGAGGGAGGGAGACGGCGACAGAGAGAGAGAGAGAGAGAGAAGCGGGCGGGCAGGGACGAGAAGAAGCGATCGACAGGCCAGAGAGAAGGGAGGAAGGGACAGTCAGGCGGCACGGGTCAGGAGGGTCAGGGCGTCTGTGGCAGAAGTACATGGGTAGGGTGAGGGGAACAGGGGGGGGGGGGCATCAGCATCGGAGCGTGCACGTCAAAGCAAGGGAGGAAGTGAGAAAGGGGAAAGGGGAAACGAGGTGGGACGCACTCGGCCCACCGCAGACGGTCGCCGAACCCGGACACGTCATGGTGCACTGGGTCGAGGTGGGGACGGTCGAGAGGTCGACGTCGGCCAACGAGGCGCACCAGCACTCTTGGGAGCTGATGGATGGGTGGGTGGGTGGGAAGAGGTTGGGGGGGCGAGGAGGTTGGGGGGGGGGGCGAGGAGGGTCGAGAGTCAGCGCACAGGGTCCTCCACATCCACTTTGAACGGCCGACCCGTTGGAACAACGCCAAAAAACAAGGGGGGGG